>MQRK01227740.1:9335-37080 GCA_001938485.1 Girardia tigrina
GGAAGTTACGAAGACATTCAACGAAGTGGCAGACCTCATAAATTGTCGGAACGTTCAAAACGTTTTTTTATTTCATTTATTATTATTTCCTTTTGATATTTCTCTACGTTTAGGTTGCCCTTTATTCTTTTCAGTACTCCAACGCCAAATTTCGAAAAACAAGATAAAGAGGTGCGTTGTATTAAACGTTTTGAACGTTCCGACAATTTATGAGGTCTGCCACTTCGTTTAATGTCTTCGTAACTTCCAGTAACAGCATATTTTTTTAACAACTTTTGAATTCCACGCTTGGAGATAGTTGTGTGATATAAACTCTTTCTGAAGTCTCTCGAAATTAATTTAATTAAATATTAAATTAATTTTTGGTGAGTTGTTTTAATAATTGACTGTTGTACACAATTTTGAATTTTGATTTAAATAAATCTTTATAAATTATTCTTGTGTTCTAACACACTGGATTTAGACGCGTCTTGGGAGTTATCTGTCTTGCCTTTCTTACTTATCCACTTATCCATTTTTGAGTGGTATCTTGAAACAAGAATAAAATAAGTACATTTTTATAGTAAAATTAGATAATTAATTGATCGTTTTATTAATTGATTGTAAAATGATAAACTGAAAAGTAAAGCAATAAACAAAAGTCAGTAAGATTTATTTTCCCAATAAACGCTCGCCGAGACTTTCGATTAATTAAACAACTGAAAATTATTCTTAACTACATTGATCTATTTATTTATTAATCTAAAACTGTTTCAAACAGTTTGAAACAGATTCATAAAATGAAATTTATTATAAATAAATACCGAAAGATGGTTAGTGTATTATTATTAGGTATAAAAGTTATTCAAAAGCAAATGCAAGTATTTATTGTAATTACATATCAACGATGTATTACCCCTTGGAAAAGACATTCATAAATAGGAACAAGGTTTTCATCACAGCATTTTTAGTGTCATGAAAGCCGAGCGACCATTTATGAACAGTATTCTCAACGTACTTACTTACACATTGAGATTAAGAGAGATTAAGGTAGATTAGAGTATTTAAAATAAACGGGCTTAACCTATTTTCATGAAGTTTTTTTCTATAGATAGGTAGAATGCGTTTCAAACATGGAAGTAGGCTGAGAAATTACGATGAAACATACAGTCCATGTGTTAAATTAAAATTAAATATAAAAATTCACTTAATAACAATAATAATTTAAGAGTTTCTATAACACTATATATCCTGGTGGAACATGTAGGGACGCCAAAATGCTTCTTTATATTTAAGGGGGCTCCTGGCAAGGAAGTTTGGGAACCACTGATATAGAGGAATGATTCTATCTTTATCACTAAAATCGGTTAATAAGTGAGTTTTAAAGTTATAGAGTTTATAGAGTTAAGAATTTTCAACTCTGAACTGATTTTAGATAATCACAAAGTCATTGGTCCTAATAAGAAAATGATGAAACAGCCTGTTGCTTTTGACAAACCCTTGAACTTCGGAAACAAAGATAACTTGGCAGAATAGAGAGTGCTTAAATTTGAAAGAGTTCCTTGACAACGATGAAGTATTCAAACACTTGCCTAAAGGCACTCAGTTACTGAAAAACTGAATGAGTTTGTGGAACAAGGAAATGAATATCTAAAAATCATTCACCCGTCTATCAAGAGAGTAAGCGCTACATTCATATCTTATTATAAAGAATTCAATGAGCAGAAGAAATGAAGAAGATATAAAGATTAGTGCGAAATTAATACGAAGGTGCCTGAATTACAGAGGGGCTGTGGTTCTTATACATGCCACATTGAGAACTGCTACAAAAGTTATAAATATAAAGGATGGTTGCAGGGGTATATATCGAATAAATGATAATGATTTTAATGTTTGGGCATCGAGGTGATATTAATGAGTGATATAAAAGAAATGAAAACAAAGTAATTTCACTTTAAATAATTATATTTAATTACAATTTTACAATTAGTTTTAAAATAAAAATCCTTAAACTTATTCTAGAAATTTAGATAAAATTGAAACACTTGGTGTCTTCACTAATCAGTTTAATGTTTTATAGAAGATCTATGATTTTAAAATATAAAAATTATATCGTTCGTCCTTTTAATATTTTTCGACGATTCAATGACTAGCAACGAGAAAGCCCTCCCTTTTTTCTTTATCTCTTCTTTTATATACAAGTTGATCGCTTGTTTGATTCACTGTCTCAAAATAATATTCTCGATCAATACTTGTTGATTCTTGTTCATCAACTGGTGGTTGATACCGTGTTCTCTCGATTATAAAGTAGGTCTTATACAGTATGATTCATAAGTCTGTTCACCCCCTTATATTTTGATTATTTATTTTCTAACTAAAAATTTGACGTCATATTAATTTTGAATATTTGTTTATATATAATTTTTTATGCTACACATTTGAATTTATATGTTAAAAATTGAAATTTTCATTAATGACTTATTTTTTTTAAATTTTAGATAAATTAAATGTCAAGAGTATATAGTGAATTTGAGCGTGGAATTATTGTTGCGCTTAAAAATGAAGAAAGTACATGCAATCAAAAAAAGGTTGAACTATTTACAGGATATAATAGAAATATTTCAAAATGTGGAATGCAAAAAATATGGGCGAAGTATTTAAAAACAGGAGAAGTGAAAGATCAGCCACGTGGAGGCGGACCTCATAAACTAAGCATGACTCAGAATGACGCTCACAAATTTTCTCGAATCAAGTCGGAAGTAAAATTTATCGTCAGATTCGTTAGGATTAATATACTAAAATTGTAAACTTCGATCGCAATAAATATGTTGTCCATAAAATATTGTTAAAAATGGTAAAATATTCACATTGAAAAAACGTTCTTTCTCAAAAATGTCGAAAAGTTCTAATTTGTCCATCTTAACGCGCTGTTTATATAATATCTTCATAACAGAAGCGCTTGTAAGATTATTGTACCCAGTGGTGTTGTCGAGCTGGAACTTTCCGGAACTTCCTTCCATGTACTTCCTTCATTTTTAAGCGCAACAATCATTCCACGCTCAAATTCACTAAATACTCTTGACATTTAATTTATCTAAAAAAAATAAGTCATTAATGGAAATTTCAATATTTATCATATAAATTCAAATGTGTAGCATAAAAAAACTATATATAAACAAATATTCAAAATTAATATGACTTCAAATTTTTAGTTAGAAAATAAGTAATCAAAATATAAGGGGGTGAACAGACTTATGAATCATACTGTATTAATTCTGGGCAACAAAAAATGGCAAAATTGGACTAGATCTTATTTTTGAGATGTTTAATATTTATGTGTTAGTTTTCTGAAAATCTAAAGTTTTGATAATTAATAAAGTATAAGTCATAAATTAAAAGAATATATTTATTCGATAACTATAAATATTTTGTAGCAGTACATATTACTAATCTATAATGATGCCAGTATGGTCTTCTTCAATATCATCATAATTCAGATTTAGTGCTGCAGCATTGTTGACAAGCTCTTGTGACTCTTGCTTTTGTAACTCTTGAAGAATAAATGACCTTAATCTATCATGCTTGGCAATGAATGTCTCTTGAAATGATTAAAACCTATCCAAATAGCCAGCACGAAGGGCATTGACAACACAGGCATCAGTGATCTTGCTCTAGGCCTCTTTCACCCATCAAACAACTTCTTGTAACTTTGGTTTTACAAAATTACCACTTACATTCCTCACCATCCTGTGATCAATATAATCATCTATTTCCTTATGAAGATTGTCCTTAAAAGGCTTGTTAATTGCCAAATCCAATATTTGAAGATAACCAGTCACACCACCAGGTATCATAACTTGATCTATTCTTCTTTCAGATATAAAATTCTTTATTTCCTTTGCGCGATGAGTACTGGCTGCATCCCAAATAATAAGACTTCTTTGGCTTCCTCTTAACATCAATGGCAGCATTATATTAATCCAATTTTGATAGCAGCTTGGGTGCTCCATGCTTTTTCTGTTTTTAGTATATAAATTCCTGAGACAAGCTGAAGTTTCTCCTTCTTGCCTTTTATAATTAAAAAAGGAGTTGCTTTTATTCCATCCTGTCTAATTGCAAGAATACACGTTATTCTTGCACTTTCGTATACATTAGCAGGAATGTAAATTGATGAAGCTCCTTTGGTATCAACTGTTCTCTGTGAACCTCCATGACCCATAAAAACTGCTGTCTCATCCATTGCAATTACATTAGAAGGGTGGTACTTAGACATATCTACCATATCAATATAGATTTTGAATGCAATTGCCTTTTTAACAATTTCAGAATCTTCCAATTTGAAGAGAGATGTAGATCTCCTTAAGGGTAAATCATATCGTTTCATGAATTTACTCAGCCAACAGTCTGATGCCTTGAACTCTATGGAAGCAATACCAAGAGAAGAAGCCATTTTTAAAGCAAACTGTTGAATATCCCCTCGTCTAACAATTGAGGTGTTAGCACATTTATCAATGATCCAGTCAAAAATTATGTCTTCAAGCTCTGGAAAGGATGGACGTCTTCCTGCATCACACTTTCGTTGCTTCTCCTTTTTTTCTTCCATTTTGTGAAGTAACATGTCATGCTGTGATCGCCACTTTCTGACTAGCGGAGATCTAAATTCTTGTCTTTGCAGAATGCTGTAAGATTATTTCTCCCCAAAGATTCCTCCACTATTACCTTCTTAAACTCAACAGAATAACTCTTTCTTTTTAAACTCATTGTATCGGTTCAAACTAAAAAAATTTTCAAAAAATGTAAAACTTAGATTAATCCAAACTGAAATTATGCTAAAGCCATAAATGTAATATTTAACAATATTTTTATGTAATAAATCGATTGAGTATTGATATCTAACTTAGTTTAACAATTTTTACCTGTTCTTATAATCGAGTTAGGTCTTATACAGGAAAAATTTTCAGAGAATATGTTAGGTCTTAAAATCAAGATAGGTCATATAATCTAGAGAACACGGTGATAATCTCGATATGTGACAACCAAAAACCTGGATAATTACTTCCGTTCAAGCTTAAATGGAAACAGGTGCACAAAATCGAAATTTCCTTTTCTTTTTTTAATTAACTTGTTCTTTTAAAATAACTAAATAATATCTGCGCTTTTAAATTTTTAATAAATAATAATAAATAATTAAGGGCTTTAACTTAGAGTTCTTTCTTTTTACTATTCTTCTTTATCTTTTACTTGAAAAATAATTATTCTTCAGCTAAAAATCTTCTTCTTTAATACTTTTTCTACATATATAATCATACCTTATTTATAAATTTATTTTTCTGTATTTATATATATTTCATATTTATTTTGGTAAAAAGATTAACATTTTATTTTACCCAATTAATTACACAAATACTTTTACAAAAATTTTATTATGTATACTTAACACTAATAAATTTGTAATAAGAAGTAATGACAGAACTTTATTTTATGTGGTCAACAAAACTAATAGTAAATAATAAGTTGGAGATATTTACAACTATTATCATTCATTCATTTATCAATTTCTTTAGGTCTCCACAAACAACGCGACTTTGGATCCCTAAGGGAATTTAAATAAAATAGTCTTAAAGAACTGCCAGTCAAAGGTTGATAAAAATATGAAAGAAGACATAATATTAAAAAATATACAAATAGCTTTGTCCCTAAAGTCTAATTTTTTGGTCTATATTTCGACTATGAATAAGGTTGTTAAGTGATCAATACGAGTCTTCATTGTACCTCATTAAATATTGTCATAATAAATTTTACATTATTAAACTTATTGCAATTATTCATATTAATTAATTTTGTCTGTTTTTATCTATGTATTCTCTACTGTATTGCTTATTGTTTTCTTTAATTTTTATGAGTGCTTTAAACATACAGTTTCGTTTCTGTAGAAATAAAAGTTAGCAAAAGAATTATATCGAAATATCTATAAATAAAATACCTTCTGTGATTAAAATGATGATAAAATATCCATGTTCTCCGGAAATGTTAACTAGAAACAAAAGAAAATACCGACTTCTGAAATATTATATATAATAATAATCAAAGTCATCCATTTAAAAATAATAATAATAATAATTTTTATTTCGCTCTATTTATATGTTCTTCGAGTTTTATTGTAAAATGTCATCTAATTCAAAGAATTCTTCCAGCTTTATAAATTATTTAAATGTTTTGTAGATAATGACAAAAGTTTGTAAACACAATCGAAAGAATAATTAGTTCACTAAATCCATTTTTATTATGGTCGGATCTCGGTTACAGTTTATGGTTTATAGACTTCTGTCGTCAAGAAGAAGAGTTTTAAATAATTATTAATAAAGTTCTTGATAAAAACGATTCCCCAAATATGAAAAGCCTTAACTCCAAGGAAATTATTATTCAGAAATTAAAATATATAAATTTTAAGTATTAAAAATTATTTATCCCAACAGGCTATACATTAATTAAAGTTGATAAGGAATATCAAAATTGAATTGTCAAATTCCAACCACCCCAAAATCAAAATTGCAGTTTTCAAAATGTAGTGATACCGATCCAAGAATATTTGGCTATACACTCTCATTTCTTTCTCTTATTTATAAAAGAATATTTATCCATTCTAATCTATTAATTCTAATCTATTGGCGGATATAAAAATGTGTTTTCTTATTATTAAGAACACTAATTGGGTTTTCAATACATTTATTGATATCACAACTAGGACAACTCTCCACAAAACTTTTGTTACTAGTCATCGTTCTTGATTGATAAATTTTTCATTCTATTTCTAAACGTTTTATTATTCAAACAAATTTAAATTACAATTATTTTAATATTCGATTACAAAATAATTTATAATTTAAATTACAAATTAATTTTAATTATTTAAAAAATTATTTTAAATATATTATTTATGATATATTAATTTAATCTTAAAGTTATTTATTTAAATTTTAAAATTGAATAAATATTTCGACGTTTTAAAATATTTAAAATATCAACCTTCCATGTGGGTGGGATAAGCACAATCCTAAAACAATATACCAAACAACATACAGTAAGCACCATTCAAAAATATTCCTCACACTTATAATACAAAGGACCCCACTTGTCAAATATTATTATTTCATCCGATGTTCTTAGTGATGTTAGTGATAGAGTGACAGTGATGGATTTGAAGCTTGGGCATTTTATATTTGAACCTGAATGTTTATTGAATTCATAATTTTTATTATAGTTACTTTGACATTTTCTTCAAATCTCCCATTCGTTTTCCCACGTAATCTTGACAATCCATCTGCGACCACATTTGTTTTTCCTTTGATAAATATAACCATGAAGTTATATGGTAGCAGTTTTGTCGATCCAGGTTTCGACATCTTCTTGTCCATTGAACTTTGTAACCACATACGTGATTTTCGTACTTTCCATCTATTCCGATGCCACGATAGCTTGATACATAATAATCAATAAAACGGTGACAAGAATAAGCTTTATTAAATTCAAATACAAATAACTTCTGAATATTTAAACAGATATAAAATAAATAATTTACATAATATTGTCATACAAGCACTAATTACTCTCACAGTTGATAATGAAGATCATCAGTGTTTAGTACAGCTGGCAACAAACCTCAAATTCGCGAAATATACACGTTTCAAATATTGATTAAATCTCATAAATGAATAAAATAGTATCGATTAAGTCGGTATTTTTTAAATTTTTTCCACAATTCAAACGAGTTTAGTACAAAGATTTCTTATTGTTTTCATTTTTGTCCTTTTCAAAATACTTTACAATTTTTAGTGTAACAATTGCTTCATGTTTATTTAAAAATTATAGGAAAAATTATATATTATAATTATTCAATCATAAATAAAAAAGTGAAAAAAAAGATCGGTTCTTTGTTTATAATTAAAATAATTATTATTTAACAATGATAAATTAAAAGTAAATTCGTCTCCCCAAGCTCAGAAAGTTTAAGAAGTAAAATAAAATTTTCTTTAAAAATTATGATGCATTTAAAATATTTATTTTGTTTTTCCACTTGGACTTCTTTGGTCGATTTTTTCATCGATAATTCAAATTAATAATAATTATTAATAATTATCTTATTATAGTAAACATCTAATAATAATCTTATTATATTATTATCTTATTATATATAGTAGCATTGAAAGCATTTGTATATTCTGAAAATTGAGAAGAATAATGATGTGAAAATGATACCAGATTAAGGGAGGATGCATCTGAGATGCCTTCAGAATTAAGTAGTTTTTAAAGTGTATGGTTATACTTATGGCAAAGTTTGTATTTGTGCTAATCCTATCAGTATTTAGCAATTATGTAGGGCAAAAATTCTTTCATGTGACATGTTTATAATTCATCAATATTTTATTACTTTTAAGTTTTAAAAATTACGGTTTTTTAGTTAGAATTGTTTTGCTTAAGGTACTTTCTAAAAATTACCCATATTCAAATCTATAGTGCTATTTTGATTTCTTCTGTTGTTTCTCTTAGTACCTTGACCAGTCCCGAGAGTCTTTCAAATGAATATTAATCTTTGAAGAAGTCCAAAATTATTTGAATCAGGTTATTAACCCTTTACGCTTTAAAGTATCATCGAAAATATTAATGGTCTGATTCCCATGAAAATTATTTTTTTTCTAGGTTTCTCATGCTGATTGTTTGCTCGGCATTTTATTGAATTTAAATCTGGAAACAATGTCAAGAAATACAGTCTGGTCTGTTGTTTCACAGTAAATTAAGAAAATAAACGAACTGATGCAAGGTTTTATCGTCCATGTTTTGTTGTATCACTCTATTTTATGTTCTATCTTCCTCGTACATCCTTTATCTCATTTATCAGCAATGAAGACTTGATGTTATTAACGATAGCAACTATGTTTAATAATTATAATATTTTAGTCTGATATTTTTTCCGTGATATTTTTGTCACACTATATTTTCATTCTAGAGTCTAGACGTTTATTCAAGAATAATTTTTTTTCCAAGATTTTTAAAATTTTTAACAATTATAATTACTTTTAATTTAATTAAATGAGTCTACATTTTAGTTCGGCGATATTTTTGACCGTGATATTTTGTCGTGATACCGTTTGATTGTATATATGAATGTGTGTGTGATTGTATGTTTGATTTTACGTACTTGAGAGATTTGCGAATTTGAATGTGAACAAATTGGAAATCGAGAACAGTGTAATAGTAAGACAACTCAAGATGATAAGAAACTAAATAGTAAAACGGAAATATTGAAGATATCAAAGTTTAAGATAAATTATAAAGAACTGAAAGGGTGTCCAAGTGTGGATTTTTACGTGAAAGATAGAAAAGTTCATCGCCTTTTGTTTTGTTTTCTTTTACAAATTTTCCAAGTGCTTTTTCGAGCAATAATAAAAAGAAAAATACATTGGGATTTCATGAATTAATTTTTTTATATAAAAAGAAATAAATTTAGGGTCCAAGAATATTCTTAAAAAATTTTTTTTCTGAATCAAATTAGTACATCAGAAAAGACTATTTAGGCTGTGACAAGATAAGAAGACAAAAATAAATATTAATTTTAAAATTAATAGTAAAATTGTTGTTAAACGCGGTCAATACTAGGTGCCTACGTTAAATTATTATTATCTCGATCAAATTTTCCGTGTGACACTCATGTTTCTGAAGTTGTGAAATAATAAAGGAATAATTTTTTGTAAGATTTTTCCCAAAACATTTAATAATTGTTTATCCTACCCAATTACTATACGGATATCATAGCCACAGCATCTCTACATCCTTCTATTCTTACTGGATAAATTGTGTCCTTTGTTGAAATATTTCCCCTTAATATTTACTTGGATACAAGTAAATAATTGTAAAATATAAATAAATGAGTTGTTCTTTCAAAATAGATCTCAATGTATTTCAATTTTTTATCGTATATTTTATTATATCTTGGTTATGCTGAAGCAACAGAAGTTATTGACTGTGCCGTCAAAGCACTCAATCAAAGATATACGTATTTCATCATGAAGAATAACCAATGTTATGATATGGTCGGGAATGTGACAAATGTCGCAAGTAGTTTATCCCAATACAATTTTATAAAATCCACAAATAATATCACTCTATTCAAGGTGGTCTCCGGGAGTAAGGTTAATGCTTATCTTCATTACATTTCACTCGACAATTATAACAACTCAATTAATGATTATGAAAAAGATTTTACACAGAACTTTAAGAGTCGACTATTGCAAGAATGGAGTAATGTTCGACCAAAGATGGTTAATGTTACTTTGAGGAACTTCAATGCAGACGTACTAGCTTCATTGTTGTTTGTAGTCAACATCAATGATGATCTGCAGTCTTGGTTTACTAAAGGCAACTTAATCGGATCCTATCCATGGAAACTAGAAAATGTAACTTCAATAAATTATGGTATTTTTAGTATTGTAGGATCTCATGGCGATGTTTGGAGAACGTTTCATATTTACAAAAGTGACGGAACTTGTCAAAATGACTTTGGAATGTTGGCGGTTTATGAGATTGCCCCGGATTACTGTAGCTATATGACATCAAACCAAGTCCCTTCAATCGCGTATTTTGAGAATGGAGGGAATGCGGCTTACTGTGGCCAATACATAAAATATGCATTTTCACTGGAACTAATTGGAATTTATGACACAACGGTGTCATTTTTTAACTGATATTTAATTTTATCCTTTGTCTGAGAATGTTTAAAGTTTAATTAAATAATATAATATTGCATGTGGTTATAACTGTTATTATTCTAAAAGTACAACTAATTTTTTAATATGTGAGAATCATGTGTCTGCAAATTCGAAACGATTTTTTATTAGATGGGTCTGTACTAAAGGAATAAAGACATTTCTGATACTAAAACTCATTATCGCTAAACTAAGAAATAATAAAACTTTTCGATAATCTTGTACAATAATAGTCATGAATAACAATAATAATAATAATTATTATTATTGTTAGTACCATTGGGTAGTTCATTAAAATTTTTGAATTTTAAAATCTGATAAATTTAATAATTAAAAATTTCATTTCGTAGTGTAGATTTGAGATTCTCTTAAAATAAGATTTACTTAAATTAATGGAAAAATTTAATTAAAAGTAAGGATGAATTTACGGTAGATTTATTAAAATTTAATATGGAATCTTTTTGTTTAAAAAGATAATTGAAATAAAATGGAAATTAAATCTTATTTACAAAATATATTGTGATCAATTTCGTCATTGTGAACAATCGTCATCCTTAGACTAAATTAACAATGATATACTCGCGTTTATATATCAAAGAAATGTTTATGTAATCAATGAGTAATTTATAAATCATAAAAATATTTTCAATAAAGTTGAAGATAAGGGCGGATCCAGGAGACAAGTCTGGGAGGTGGGTATTTTCTTTTATAAATAAAATGACAAAAATTATAAAAGTCCGATTAAAGTATTTTATTATCAAAGTACATGTAAAAAAACAACATTCCTGTTCGTAATACTTATCGTTATCCTCGGATAATAAGCGAACAGTCCGAGCTAGAGTCGCTCATCGGAGTGCATTACTCGCATATTCTCTCAACCCTTCTACTGACGCATTTGCCGTAAACCGTTGCAGGAGCAACAGTCGCTGCATTTGACTTGAGGGGTTTCCACTGGCAGGTGTTTTGTTTGCTCCATGTCAGAGTAAAATACCTGACATTGGAGACAATACACAGGCGTCTCAGATTTTTGTTGTCTTCTATGAGGGCTTTAATGTTTTAAGTATTGTTTCGTTTTCACTTGGCCAAGAACCCAAGCAACCTCTTACAATAATGCCCAGTCGAAATGTCCATCTTGTTTGGTGCTTTTTGGCCTCCTCTTTCAGTTTTTTATATTACGCCTTATTGTCTTTTCTTGATTTATTAAGAGATTAAAGCGCATTATACGTTGTTTTGACATCAAGCAGGTAGAGTTCATTTGTAGCTTTATTGAATATTTGTAAGTAAACTCTGCTCTATGAGTCAGACCATGCGCACTCGTGGTCTTTAATTACAAATTGTCCTTTAAAAAATGTCGTTTTTCAAATCCAGATAATAGAGAAATAACTTTGCACCAGTGACATTCAGATATATAATTACGCAAAATTACCATAATGCTGAATTATCACCTGGCAGTGGTGTTTCAGTTTATCAAAATCATGTCTCACAATCTCACTACTCATACTCTCCTTTAAATCTTCCAGGAAGGGAATATGAGGCGGTCGCAAATTTTAGTATCAGGAGAGTATGGGGGTTGGTCAAGACTATTGTTGCGATCGAAACCTGGTGAATCTGCTTATACATTACCTATAATTATGAAGAAAGTTAAAAAAAAGATTGACGCAATACATATATATTTGAAGCACTATAATAGATTCACATTGAGTCAAGTATAGAAATTGTTCTCGACTCCCTCGAAGGCCGCATACGTTGTAGATGTCGCTTTGAGACTAAAAACAACCACATAAATGAACGAAACAGATAAAGTCACGCCACAACTTACCCAGTAGCCAAAATTGAGCCGCAGACCTTCCCCGTATAGATTTTGACGAGAGTCATCGATGATGAGGAACCGCGTCTTCATATGACCTTCGGGCAAGAAGTTATGACCCCTTAAAGAAATGCGAGAAATTAGATTAATTATAAAGATTAATTAAAACTTACCATGACTCAACAGTAAAACCCAAAATCACTAGATGATAATGAATCAGCGTGATTCATCGGTGAATAATCCAACTCGTGCTTTCTAAAATTATTGGAGTGTTCATTGACAACAGGCATGTATAAGAGACCCCGTCGAATGAAAACTAAGTAATCATGGATTGCACCAATGCAAGGCCTTCATGAATAAATCAAGAACACCATAGTAGAAATTGATACTATAAAAATAATGAAGAATTACAGAGAATTAAAACTAATTTTATTGAAACTAATAAGAACCAATTTTAGAGAAACCAATTAGAACCAACATTGACAACTATTAGACGAGAACCCGAACTAGAATTAGAAAACAACTTGAACAATTCGAAGAAAAGACTAATCCAGAAGATGCGAAACAGAGAATCTTAAGAAGTTGATTGCGATAAAGCTTTCCTCCGGACCTTGAAATACTATAATTGTAATTATTATTTTATTTGTTATATATTAATTTGCTAACCTGAATATAATTTGGTATGATAATTCTCTTGTTCTTTGATCGTAAATAATTCTATTAATTAAAAAATAAATTCATCTTTAGGAGTTAGTTGAAAGTCGAGTCGTTGTCGTTGTTGTTTTTGTTCGTTCCCCAAGAGTGTAAGGAGAAATGTATCCAATACAGTACACTGGTGGTGAGAGTCAAAACGTGTTAGTACAGTTGGCTGCTCAGATAGATACACAATATTTTAGAGAGCGAGTAATCAATGACGGTAATGATGAGTCAACGGTTAATCCAATCGTGAGTTATTGAGAGCGATAGGCGTGTGTATATATCTTGTAATTAATCAGCACGGATAATTATTTTAGAATTCACTGTGTGACTAAACGGTAGAGAATAATTGTTTGCAGTAAATATACAGATTAGATAAATTAGTCATTGAAACGAAGCATTAATCGATGAATTGTATTACGGAAACTAGCTAATGAGTCAAAGATGGTCACTAACTCGTCTACGCAATCTCGTAATTTTTAAAATAAAAAAGACGTACCGACTATAAAAAAAATATAATTATATATAACTTTTAACGACTGATAACAAGGAAGCGAAAGGGGTTATTTGATCACCAAAAATTAGATCACAAAATGAGCTAATGAATCAAATAGGTCAGTCACAAAAAAATAAACCGTTCACTTCAAATTAAGATTCCGGCAAACGCTTTCGGAATTTGATATTGATGTTCCACCAGGAAGACGGAAGTATCGAAAATTGATTGACTGCTTTCTTCGATTAGATCGAAAACTGTCTTTATTCTTTTAGACAATCAGGATTCTTCGACTGTTATCCTTGATCGGAGGGTTAAATTTCGTGAAATATATTTTTCTGTCTCCGGTTCTTAAAATAGTCTACTGGATTAAGCAAACCAGTTGACGACGATTCTGAACCGGAATTTGTTTTTACTCGATAGGTCTAGCCAAAAGTTTTGATAGAGAATCAAAACAGAATTCTGGGGAATTAGTCCAAATACTATAATTGAATTTTAAATTTGTGATCAATATTCTTTTGATCGCATTATTTAAATTATTGCTAATAGCTAATATTGCTAATAGCAATATTTGCTTATTTATCATTATTATAGTCAGTTTTCTGACTATAATGGAAATAAAATAAAATTCATTTGCAACGTAAAAAAAACCAAAACCAAAGCCGATCACCATAAAAAATGTCATTTCCGACAAAAAAAGGTTCTTTGAAAGAAAAAATGTTCCTGTCCTTATTTTCTTGACAAACTCGATTCCCCTTTCATCTCTCCATTGCTGATTAGTTCAAATTAAAAATTCAAAAAAAATTCTTTACGAGTTAAAATCGAGAATACGATAAATAATTCATCCAGTTTTGAAATTGTGGAGTAATTGGTTTTGTTGTTGTCATCATAATAACAATTACCTTGTGATCCGTTCTCAGTCTAAAATGTGCACCGTAAAGATAATGTTTAAAATTTTGAGTAAAATGAAATATTACTAACAATTCTTTCCTTGTTATACAATAACCTATTTCATGTTTCAACATCGACTTTGATCCATACGCAATGACTCACTCTTCACCTTTGTTATCTAACTGAGAAAGAACCGTGCCAATCGTATCGAAAAATTCATCTGTATCTAAAATAAAGTGCTTTTTAAAATTTGCATAACATAATACAGTGGCAGTTGTCATGGCTGTTTTTCACTTTTTAAAAGCTTCTGAATGAGATACGTTCCAATAAAGTCTATCTTTAGAACTTCCACACATTGCTTCCAACAGTTTTGTTAATTTTGAATAATCTACAATGAACTTCCTATAATAATTACACAGTCCTAAAAAGTGCGCAATTTTTTTACACATTTCGGTTGTTCAAAATCTACTATTGTCTGGATTTTCTCTGGATCCGTTTTGATTCCTTCTCTATTCATAATATGTCCAAGAAAGCGCATCTTCTTCTGGAAAAATTCACATTTCTCTGGGTTAATTCTTAGGCCTACTGATTGAATTCTCGAAAATAACCGGTCTAATCTTTTTAAATGCTCGTCTTCTGTTTCTGAAAAAATCAACACGTCATTCAGATATACCATTGCCTCTTTCCATAGCATATCCTTTAATATTTCATTCAATAATTTTTGAAAAGTAGCCGGTGCCGCTGCTATATCGAATGGCATTCTTGTAAAGCAAAATTGTCCGGTCATTGTGGAAAAAACTGTTTTCATCTTTGAAGATTTTTCAAACTCCACCTCGTAATATGCATTACCCAAATCTATGGAACTAAACCACTTTATTCCAATTAAAGAATCCAACATCTCATCAACATTTGGAATAGGGAAAGCTGGTCTTTCAGTTACTTGATTCAGGAGCCGAAAATCTAAACACAAACGGATTTCCTTTTTCAACACACAAACCAATGGTGTGTTCCAAGGGGAAGAAAATTTTTCTATTATTCCATGTCTTTCTAAATTCAATATTGCTTTTTCGATGTGATGTTCCAAATGTGTCGGCTGTCTACGAGGCTTCTGTCAAATTGGCTCACTAGATGTTTTTATTTCGTGTCTGATTAATGTAGTTTTCCCGATATCCCATTTTCCAGCCATAAAAATGTTCTTGTACTTATCTATACTTCTGTAGAAATTTTTATCATCACGAAGACTTAATATTTCTTTGGCTTTCAAAAATCTATCTTTGGCCGTATAAATAAGTTTATCGATATATAGATCTAATGCACATATTTCCACACACACTCTATCAGGTGTAAATGATTCTTTTTTTTAGATTTTTGGTATCAAATCGCCACCTTAAATAGAGACCTAATGATCGAATTAATTCAATTCCGAAGATTATAGATGGAAAAACTATTTTCGTAATATAAAAGACTAGATACAGTGTCATATTTCGAAATTTACCTTAATTTGACATGTACCACTCATCTCCATCCCACTGCCATTTGCACATATAACTGATGTTACGGTGTGCTTACTCATCGGTACTTGTAATTGTTTAATAGTTTTTTCATCTATTATATTAATACGGGGCCCAGTGTCCAATAAACAATTCATTTTGATACCCCCTATAGCTGTCAACATACTCGGTCTTCCATTAAAAATCTCATTGTCTATTTTCCCTTCTGCATCCATAACAAATTCAACTGTCTCCTCCGTATAATATTCATTCTGTGTTCTATATAATGATAATTAGTTGCACAAATAAGAATAACAAAAAACTTTAGATCAGAAATTAACAGAATAAATCACAACAAAGAAAAGTGACCAAACACTCTGAAAATCACTTCGAATCCTGATAGAAACACGGTACGATGATCAACAAATGTAGTTGATTTATAGTTAGTGGTTTTAACGACTTTTAAGTCTCAATAATGGAACGCCGGGAAAGGAATATTAATAAATCGCAGAGCAATCATTGCAACGCGGTCGCAGCTCTCTGACCTTCAGAGATGGTGTCTCGGTGTCGGGGAAATTACAAATAATCTCACCAATGAGTATCCGGCGTCCAATTGTTGAAAAAACAAATACTCTGTCCTGGTCCGCACCTTTAAACATTTTTTCTCTTCCTTTTGGCGCTCTTCCGGGTGATGAAGCCTCTAAAATTTATTCGTGTAAAAATAGGTGAATGAAGTTTAAAGATTTGACCTTTAAAGTGTAGTTTGATTTACCTTTTTTGGGTTTTAAAATGATACCAAATATATATTATATAAAAATTAAATTTAAAGGCTTTAGTTAAAAGCTTTAATTCACTAAAAACATGAATAACTTTTGACTCCACCTGGTAAATTTCTAAAGTTTTCTTCAATATGTAAACAGACTTCGCAACTTCTTTATTACACAGTAGAGATGGGCGTTCATCCTGTAAAGCCTCTCAACCCGACCCGACTGTTTTTTATAACAACCCGAATTAATCCGAATGTAAACTTTGTAATAAATCGGATATTTTTTAACATAAACTCAACCTAATTTTCTAAACTGTAACCCAAACTCGACTCGACCCGAAGTAACAAATCGCTAACCCGCCAGAATCCAAACCGATAGCAGGTCGGGTTCGGGTTCGGGTCACAATCGCCACAGTAAGTAAATTTTCTCGGGTCTTTCTTTTCGTCATTTAAATAGCTAAGCATCCTTTTCTTTTATATTGTTAGAATAATTTTTCAATTGACTTATTTATTATTTCATTATTTTCTTATTTATTTATATAAAATATATAATTTAAATTTTTTGTAAAGTAAGCATTTACAATTTACCACTTATATACTCAAGTTAATATAATTTTATTTGATTTAAAAAGTATTAATAAGAATTAAAAATGCTAGGAAAATTTTTGAAAGGAAGTTAAATTAAATATGTACAAATTAAAATTTATATATAATTAAATGTGTAACTTTTGAAACAATAAATTACTAAAATTATGAAGATCTAATTAAATTGTTAATAATTAAAAATTTTTGAGTTTTAATTATAATATAGAAATTAAAATGTATAATTTTTATAAGTGGAATGACTTTTAAAATTGATTTATAAAAGTAATAAAATAAAATCAAATATGAATATTTGTAAGTATTTTTCTTTATACCGGTTTAAGATTTATAAAACAAATTGTTTCTCAAAAAATAATAAGTTTGTTTAAATATTAGATTTAAACATTTTTTTGTGCCATATAATAAAAGTTTTGATGTGTGAAATTTCTCAGAGTAATAATTCCGACGATGTTCCAAGAACCTCTAATATGGCGGCCTTTGCCACAAACTCGGATCAGTTAATTTCCTGATTAATTCCGGAGCATTTTAAACGGGATGACGATGTCGAAGTATTTATTACGAGTTGTAATAGATATTTTAAAGCAGCAGGAGTACCCGATAATTTCAAAGAGACACTGGTGGTGACTTTGCTTTCGCGGGAGTTAATCCCGGTATACGAAAACACGAGATCTTCAGAAAGACGTTTTGAGAGCCGGTTATGAGAAGCGTTTCAAAAGAAAAGATCCCAAATGGATGTTCTAAGAGAAGCCGTAGAATTTCAAAGTACAACGGAGACGACGGTAAAATTTTTTGCTAAAGCAAGGAAGACGGCTGAGGTGATAGTATCATTCCAATGGACAATCAAAGAAGTGGAAAAATGCATGTTATTAAATTGTAATAACGATAACGAAACAAAGAAAGAAATAAAAATGAGGGATATCCAAGAAAAAGAAGAGATAAAGAAAATTATTAAAAAGATGGATGAAGTCAAGTCAGAAATAAAACAGGTCAATGCCATAAGACCATCTTATGCCAGTGTTGTACAGCGTAACAAGCTAGTAAACAGTAGAGTTCCGATGAGAAATGGACCGAATAGAGAACAGAAAACTGCTGGAATTGTAATGAAGTAGGTTACGTGAGAGCCCAATGCCATAAGAAGCGCGAAGTGACATGTTTCGGATGTGATCAAAAAGGCCATATCAGACGCGAATGTCATGTACAATGCAAAAGATGTCAAAAACCAGGCCATAGGGCGGAGGAATGTTATACAAAAATTCGAGATAACGTCTCTAGGCATAACAATCATGAAAAATTGCATGGAGGAACATGGGGACAAAGACAAAGACACGAAATGACAGGCAACCAAGAACGGACGGCAGATCAAATCAGTATTCAAATGACAACAGCCTAGGCATAGCAAGAGGATGAGACCTGGCTGCACTGAAAAAAGAAGACAAAATTTATTTGGAAAAAAACGAAGAGAGACAAGTCGACGAGGAACCGATTTTGGAGATGGAATAAGTTTTGTGAATCTTAAACCTCTACGTATAAATAATATGCATGAATATTATAGTAAAAGTATGCATATTATCAGGTAGAATTCGAAAAGGAATCACAAGAAAAAACAGCATTTTCTATAAAAAGTGGTCAATTTTGTTTCCGTATAATGCCTTTATGTAAAAAAAGCTTCAGCACCCGCGACGTTTCAAGAGTTGATGACGAAAGTATTACAACCAATTAAGAAAGGAATGTTAGTGTATTTGGATGATATATTGATAGCAACGCAGACCATAGAAGAACATTATAAAGTAATGGGTGAAGTTTTCTAACAAATTGAGAAAGCTAATTTAAGAATAAAACCATCTAAATGCAAATTTTTAAGGGATGAGGAAAAATTCGTAGGACATATAGTAAATAGAGAAGGCATTCACACAGATCCAGATAAAATTAAAGCAATTGAAG
Source organism: Girardia tigrina (assembly GCA_001938485.1). Taxonomy (NCBI): domain Eukaryota; kingdom Metazoa; phylum Platyhelminthes; order Tricladida; family Dugesiidae; genus Girardia; species Girardia tigrina. The sequence goes on from MQRK01227740.1 coordinate 28,762, forward strand.
GATTCCAGAGACCAAACTACAGGAAGAGTTTGAGAAGTTTTCTGGGAATCTGTAACTACTATAGGTGATTCATAAATGGTTACTCCAAAAAAGGATTATGCGGATCGAATAAAGATAAACTAGTATGGACGGACACATTTGAACTAACTTTTAACGATATGAAGAAATCCCTTATAACAGCCCCAATTTTAGCATTCCCGAACTTCAATAAAGAGTTTATTTTGGATACAGATGCCAGTTTTGATAGTATTGGAGCAGTTTTGTCACACGTTTGCGAATCGGGAAGAGAACATGTAATAGCTTATGGCTCACATTCGATTGAAGCCCATGATAAAGGATATTGTATAACTATGAAAGAACTCTTGGCAATTTATTATTTATGTCAACATTTCAATCATTATTTATATGGGAAAAGATTTAAACTAAGGACAGATTATAAAGCCTTCACTTTTGTTACATACAAAAAAACCAATAACAGCCCAGTTCCAGACATGGATCAATTATCTCAGTAGTTTGGATATAGAGATGGTATTCAGTTGCGATAGAACTCAAAATCTGTAAAATTTAAAATGTAAGTTAAAACAAAATAACCAGAATGATCATAAAATACGAAAAGCAAAAAAGTTCACACAAAAACATAAGAATTATACTAGACGAATAACAAAGAAGTGCCAAAATGTATACCAAATGATATAAAAAGTACAAATATCGGTAGAAAGACGAATATTTACGGATCAATAATCGATAAAATCGAAATAACATACGAAAATAAACAGATAAAATCCGACAAAATTATTATAAATTCTAGAATAATTTTACAAACAAAATAAAGTAAAAAGTGAGAGAATCCGTTAAGATTTGTGAAAGAAACAATAAAATTGGAGTAAAAATAATAAATCAATAAACAACGAATAATGAACAAATTACGAAAGAATAAGCAAGTAAAATAGTCGGAAAAATCATTAAAATATCTGTAAAATATCCGCAAACAATAAAAAATAATAATCGCATCACCAAACAGTAGAAATCTGGCTAATAAATGTAAAAATAGATAAATTGGAACATCGCCAAATGGAGAAATAATGATAAAAAACCCATAAAATAAATGCAAAAAACCGCTAAATAATCAGAAAAATCGTATAAAAATCAAGGAGATGCAAAAACATCACAATCAACATCAAATAACAGGATTTCTATGGAAAAATAATTAAAAATAATAATATTCTATTTTTTTTATTTCGTTACTTCTATCAAAAAATACAAACATCGACGGAAAATGACCGGAAAAATCATGAAAAATTCGCAAAAAATTGTGACAAAAATTAAACGATGGAAAATACAGAAGGATACGCAACGGAAGCAAATAAATAGGGTAGAAACACAAAATTAATTAAATTAAAACTCGTCCAAAATATCAAATATTCGATTGATCACCGAGTCCTATATTATGCGGACGTCACTGATATAAATTCCAATTAATACAAAATAACGTATTGAGTTATAAAAACGCAATAATATTAAATATTCATAAAAATCCACAACAAATACAAATCGAAAATGTCAAAATAAGTAAATTATATGCGAAAAAAATCTGAAAAAAATTATCAAAAAATCCGAGATAACCGGATTAACAAAATACCCAAACTCCGCATAAAAATCCGATTAAAAATTGACGTGGAAAATAGAAATCAAAAAGACTACGCACATAATAATAAAAAAACAAAATTTATTAGAAAAACAAGTAAATATGCAGTCCGGCGACAGCAATCGGATATCTCGAACTAAAGTCGTTCGTTGAGATATTAAGCCCCGATCACGCATCATTACTCCTTCACCAGCGGGTTCCATTCTGTAGTGTTGTGTTTACTCCAAGTCGTTGAACTGTATTTGACATTGGAGACGACACACATTCTTCGGAGGTTTGTCAGTGTTGTTTTGGACAAATTTAAAGATCTGAGCATATCATCATTCTTCTCCGACCAGGAAGCCAAACAGCCAACCACAAGAGTGCCCAGGCGAACTACCCACCCCTTGTGGTTTAATTTTGCCTCTTCTTGAAGCTGCTTGTATTTTTTTTATGTCCTTTCTTACCTTCTTTAGTAGCTTCTTCGTGTCATATGGAGTTTTGACATCGATCAGCCAAGGTTCTCTTCCTCCGCGGTTGTATATCTGGAGGTCTACCCGTTAATTGGTCATTGACCAGGCACACTCCTTGTTAGTAATAACTTCTAGATCGGTTTTTCTGTTGATAATGCTTCGGCAAATATATTCTGAATCGCATCGTGGCGCGCATTAATCAGTGAGAGGTTTCTGTAGCAGACGCAAAGCACATGTACTTGCGTTTCAGCCGTAGCACCGCATGCTCGGCATCTTGTGTCGGAAAGCGGCATGTTTGGGATGAATTTGGTGGGAAGGCTGCCTGTTCTTGCTGAATGAAGAAATCGCTACTCGGTATTTGATAGTTCGTTATTGTACAGGATTGATGAGCTGACGGAGCTTGCTGTTGCGGATATTCCAGCAACCTTCTGACGGCTCCATTTGTTGAATTTTAGTCTGCTATGAATTTATGAATGTTTATGAATTTCATGGGATGCAGATTTAATTTGGTGTTCACCGATAAAAATTGACTCTGTGTCTGTCTGAATTTTAAGACAGATTCCGAGTTTGTTAGCTTCGAATCTAATACGGAGGCCAATGTTATCAAGATATCTTATTGAGTTCCTAACTTTTATCCACCAGGACCGATAGCCGTTCTCCCTATTCCCCTCGTTCAACCAGGTAAGACAATCAAACAATGACCAGTCGTTATCCGTCTCGTAGTACTTGGCTAGTGTGCTTAAAAGGTTTAGACGGGAAAGACTTCTAGTTGTAGTGTCCGAGCATGTGATGTTTCTAAAAGCTTTGATAATAGATTGAATCGAGTATTCGTCTCGAGCGGATATCAAGCCTAACCCACCCAATTCTTTGTCTGCATAGATGTATTCGTTGGATGAATTGGGTGGCGTTCCACAAATTTCTTTAATGTGTCTCCGAATTTCGACATCTAAACCACTATTAAATACCGCGGTAGTAGTTTCGTGATGTCCGTAGTCGGTTAGTTCCCTATTAGGAATGTTGTAATTCCTGAAGAAGAAGATAAGACGCGAGTGTAGGAATATTTTATAAACATTTATTTTTTGCCACAGAAACAGGATACTTTTGGCAATCTACTTCAGGTCTCTAATGAAGTTTTTGAACAATCTTACCGGATAGTGTTTGGTCTTTCTTGTAAAGTCAACGCCAAGATAATGATATCCTTCATCGTCATCAACAATAGGAATTGCAGTTCCGTCTATGTATATGGTTTCAGTTTCAGGAATTTATTCGACTTGCCGTATTTAATGAGACATTCCGACCAAACGTTCGTCGATAATTCATCGAAAACGATCAAATTAACGGAACTAAAATTATCCGGTTTGACGATGTCACACCATCTCGGCCAAACTATACACATTTGTTTACAGAATATGTGACTTATACACATTTGAATGTCTAATAAGTATAAATTTTTTTTTATTTTTTGATGGCATAAATTCGAGTTCTTTATACACATCTTTTACAAATATTTTTGGACATTTTCTTTTTATTTTATTCAAGGCACTCAAACTCATGGTATTTGAATTCATGGCCTTCCAAACCCCATGGATTTGTGTCTAGGGTCTAGAGACCTTCCCGCCAACACATGGGATTTGTGTCTCTGACAACCATTTTTTAGGAGCCGTTCTTTGTGAGAGGATCTTTTAAAGATGTCGGAACTAGTCGAGGGACTATTTGGCTCACAAATGAGGTTTTTGCCTGATGCGGCTATGAACCCTGGGCTCAATGGACGATATAGTCCGAGCTCGACGTTCGTCATTAATATGACGGTATTTACTCATGGCTCTGCCATTTTGTTACCCCCTTTCTTGTTATCATTATATTAGTGAGATTTAGTATATTAGTCTGTTTAAATAGCATTTCCAGGCAGGATTAGTATAATATATTTAAATGAATCCTGCTGAGGTGCTGGCCACTGGATCAAACTGTGGTAACCACCATCTCTTTAATGTATCGGGACTTGAACGGCGGCAGTGTACTGATCGGTTCCAGTGACCAACGGTCGACACGTCATCTGATGTCGGTCCCGCGACCGACTTGTGGTGGTTCGCCGCCGAGCCGCGTGTAACAGTACCAGACTCAGTCTGACCGGTTCGTTGTGTCGCGAAGTGACGAATAGCGTGATCGTCCGGTTTCTGTCCGTCCGATTGGTGCGGTAATGTCGACCTTTTGAATACCGTCGAATCGGGAGTGATTGTACTAGGTGCGGTCCGACCGGTTAGGCTTTTTGTTGAGCGGTGCGATTCCGTAGATGACGCATGTTGCACTTTATTTGTATTTATTTCAGAGTAAATAACAAACAATTAACAAACATGGTAAAAATATATTTAATTTGAGAAATTCAAAAATTGTATACCTTACTATTATTTTTAGTTCAAATAAACAAAAGACAATTGTTTGTTAAAATTTTCTTGAGCACCACACCTGCACAATGAGACTTACAGATTTTGGACGCAAACAAGTAATTTGACGAACAGGAGAAAAAAAATTCAGAATACGTTTATGAGTTTCATTTTAGGTTGGTTACAGATTAAACAAGAATTTAGCTCACCATATCAACATCAATCAAACGGTCTAGTTGAATTGTTGATTAGAACATTGCGAGATATGATTGCAAATTCACTGAAAGGAAAATGTACATACAATGGTTTAAAATTTAATAATTTGATTCTCTGTTTCAGTTTAATAAATACCTACCAATGAATGGATGTTTACTCTCCGCCTGAAAACAATTTCAAAAGGCCAAAACTTTTGAGTGTTTTGTAGTTGAATTTTGAATAAAATCGCTCCGTGGTATTAATTTGAACTTTAAATTAATACCACGGAGCAATTTTATTCAAAATTCAACTACAAAACACTCAAAAGTTTTGGCCTTTTGAAATTGTTTTCAGACGGAGAGTAAACATCCATTCATTGGTAGGTATTTATTAAACTGAAACGGAGAATCAAATTATTGCAGAAGCCTGAATTGACAGAGGTAATAATGGAAAAGTCTCATAATTCAATCCAAAGTGAAAGACAGTATAAGGAAGAAGAGAGGGTCCTGTTTCGAATGGACCCTAACAAACGGAAAAAAATTAACAATTTGTCAGAAATTTGATTTCATAATAACCTAAAACAGCAACGCATTTAATGGTGGAAACGTTGGACGGAGATCAAAGGAAGAAGAGTTATGATATTAAACTTCTATGATGTTTGTTTTTATAATACATATTTGTTTACAATTTTTTTAGTGATTGATTTTAAAGGTCGTTTTTATCAAACGAGAGAACTCGCATTCTAATTCTAAGAATTTTGATCCTCGGGATCCTTGAATCGATTTCAATACATCTACACCATCGGTCAACCATTTGTTCGTTTCCATTCCAGCAGCAGCACAAATCTCTTTGATCTCATTAATTTTTAAAAAAATATTCTTCGGTGGAACTCAGAGAGATTAAAGTATCATCCATATAAGTTCTCTTCTTATTATTTCTGTCGTTTCTCTATATTCTTTTCATTTGTTTCTGCATTCACTCTGGATATCATTTGTGTTGAAAATGGAGAAATGTCATTTCTCTTCATTCGAATCTCAAGAATTTTCTATCTTCAGAAACCACTTGAATTTGGAAATACATTTCTTCGATGTCACAAGAAATTGCAAGTTTTCTTTTCTGAACTGTTAGAAAATCTCGATCAGATCGTTTTGTAATTTTAGTCTGAAAGAATTTTATCCATTACTCTTCGCTACTGCTTCGTCGAAAACGATTCGAATCTTTGTTGACTCTTTTTCGCTTCGCAATAAGAAAACGTGATAACCACCATTTTATTTCATAGATTTCAGGTTCGCATATCCTCCTGATACATCCTTTTCTCTCATACTCTTGGGTTCTATTTTCATACTCTGTTTTTAACATCGAATCTTTTTTAAGTCTCTTTTTCAAACTTTCATTTCTTCTTTGAGACTTATTCTTGCTTTAAGGTAAATTATCAATCTCTCCAACGAAAGAAAACTTTATCTTGTAGAGAATTATATCATTAGAAATATTAGATTTAAATGTCTCCAAGATCTTATTCTCCTCTTTCGTGTTCTCTGCAGAATCGACAATATCTTCAGTGACCTTTTACAATAAATAAAAACACACTTTTCAGAATTTAAAAACTTTATTTCAATACACAAGCTTATTATTAAAACAAATTATTTTTATTTTAGTATTTTTAATAACAAATTAATTATTTGTCATATTCGTCATCACTCGAATTAGTGCGAAATCCGTTTCTGTTTAAATAATCAGCATTTGAATTGAGTTTACCGGGTTTATGCGAATTGAAAAATCATATTATTGCATACACATGCTCCATGGAGCCAATTTATTGTTTTTCGTTTGGAGATTTTCAAGCAATGTAAGTGGTTGATGATTTATTTGTACAAAATATTTCCGACCATAATTATAATAAATAAATTGTTCGAGGCATGCAGGCATGTTTCATTGCATCTTGATTAGATATGTCTTTTAATAATATACAGGTATCGCTAATTGTGGTATCAAGATTTTTATGTTTTCTGTAGGATTATCACTACGAATAAACTTCAGATAGAGCTGGTCACTGAGTTTTTGAACGTGTTTTAAACCACAAATGAATCTCCATCTTGTTGGATGATAGACAATGAATTTAGTCTGTAAGCGCCAATGAGCTGCCTTGGAAAAATTGTTCGTTTGATCTTCTTGACTTATGGTTCGAGTATATACTGACCATATTTAGGAAATAAATTTTTGATTGACTCTTGTACCATTAAATAGTAGTCTTCTAGTATAATAATCAAAAAACCAGTTTACTACAGTCATCAGTTGTTTGTCAATGTTTAAGCCGATAATTTCGAATGATTTATTTAAATTCTTAAGTGAGATAAATGCTAGTACAAGAATTATTCTAACAGATTAACAAATGTCTGATTCCGTATTATATCTGATAGGAATATTTGGTGTGTTGATGTTTTTGTGTATTGTTTGCATGTATTATTTGCATAAATGTTGTGTATTGATTTGGGATTGTGACTCTCTTATCAGATGGATGATTAATATTTTAATTCTTATAATCTGAAACTAATTTATTCAAATTTAGATTTAATATTCAACTTTTTAATTTTTATTATTGTAAATTTAAATAATTTTATCGATTTTATTTTTGTAAATTTTTAAATAATTAAACTCAAATTAATGTTTAAAAATTACTATGAAAAGTAATTTTATTTTAGCCAATAAAATTTAAATTAAATATTTTAAATAAAATAATTTTCTTTAAATTAGTTCAGATTGGGATGAGAAGTACTAAATATTGAGTGGTGAATTTAAGTGAGAGCAATACTATTGATTGTCATAGAGATGATCAAAATTGTGAATGTAATAAATTTTCTATCAAATGTGTGAGTTTTCTTAACAATATCGATTCGACAGATGGCTTTTACGTATACATTTTTTACATTCTTGAGTACGTGAAAGAGGCAATGATATATGTTTGCAGTTAGTTTTCAGTAAATACATTAGAAATTGGATTCAAAACGGCTTTTCATAATTAAAACTAATCGAGTTTGGAATCAATTTTGGATATGAATGATGAATGAATCTCAAAACCTTTGAATATGAATCTTCTGTTTATTTCGGGTAATATTTCATAAAATATTGGAATTAAAAAGCTAGAGCGTTTTCTGAGTATTAAAAAAATCTGAGAATTTAGAGGGGGCGCTAAACTAAATATCTCATCAATGAAAGGGTGTCTGATATGGTGATACCAAGAAGAATTCAATCCTCTTCCAAATAACAAAATTCTTGTAGGATCATCTCTCCCAGAATTATAGAGTATGAATGGTTCGAATTCTGCGGGAGAAACGTCAACTTTTGCAACTGTTTCTGAAATAACTAAATCAGATAAAGATGAAGGAGCAAGGGGTGAGTTTATCAGTTTATTTCAAAGCCACTGAACTACTTTACGAAACATATCACGTGTGTGCATTTGAGTTCGAGCAGATTCAAAAGCTCCTTCAATAATTCTCCAAAAAATAACTATTAGTTTTTTCCATACTATTTGTTAAATAGGATAACATAGAATATATTCTTTGTTTTACTTCTATTTGTGGCTGACTTGAATAATGAAAGTGGTCGTTTGTGAACTTGATTGGATTATTGTCCAAGTTAGTGTGTACTC
>MQRK01227741.1:6969-22650 GCA_001938485.1 Girardia tigrina
TATATATATATATATATATATACATAGAAAGTAAGATAATAAAAAGAATGGAAAAAGATCAACTACGGAAATGATAATTTTTATTTCACTTGACAATTACTATCTTAACTTTTGAGCGCTCATCAGTTATATTAAACAAGAACTAATAATGAAATAACGTTACAACACAATAGTTGGCGATTTACTTTTCAAAAAATATTTATCATAAATATTCTTAAGTTGCTATTGATAAAACACTTTTTTATTCAGGCTAAAAAACTAAAATAAAATACATATAATTTTTTGGCAAGAACTAAAAAGAATAAAATAAATTTTCTATTATAAAAGAGAATAACAATAAAAAATAAAAGAATAAAATAAGAATAAAAGAGAATATTTGCTAATAACTAAAAAAATGGGGCGCATTTCACTGATAATTTACAGTCAGGTGCAAAAGTTTGTGAACGCTGGTTTCTATACTGCATTTTGTTGTTGCACTGCATGTTTGTGTATTCCTTGTTAAGTATACATAAACCATTTAAATGATTAAGTGCATATTTTATTTTTATTACTTTTCAAGTTATAAATTGTCATTATTTATTTTAGAATCATGCCTTTCCCCGGCAAGGTGCTAACAACAGAACAGCGTGCAGCAGTTTTGGCATTGCAGAAGCACGGTGTTTCTTATCGACAAATAGCTACAACTCTTAATGTTTCTCTTGGAGTTGTGTGTCAGACTCTTCAGAGAAAAAGAGAGACTGGTTCCTTATGTTCAAGATCTCGATCTGGTCGTCCAAGGTCAACCAGTCAAAGAGACGACAGAAAAATTTAACAGGAGGCTAAAAGAACCCCTCATGTTACAGCAGTGTAACTTCGCAGTAGGCTGTCCCAGCACTCGCAAGCCGTCAACAAATGGTTAATCCGTCGCAGATTAGCTGATAGAGGTCACAGGTCCTCAAAGCCAGCCAAAAAACCTCTGTTATCTGCAAAAAATATTTCAGATTGTGTTGCCTTCTGCAAGTGTTATGAGCATTGAACTGCAGATCAGTGGGACTGCGTGCTATTTAGTGACGAGACAACCAAAGTTTCCTAGCACCTCTGGTATGTTTGGCGACCTCAAAATAAACGGTTTGATCCTAAATATCTGGTGACCACTGTCAGGATGCCTAAAAATTGATGATTTGGGGTGCTATTTCATCGCGTGGTCATGCAGGACTGTGGTTTATGCGAAAGGGAACCACCATATATGGTACAGTTTATTTAGAAATCGTAAAGGAAAAGTTGCCACCATTTATGGAGTTACACAGAACTACCTTCTTTCAGCATGATGGAGCACCTTGCCACAAGGTCAAGGCTGTTCGAGAAAGGTTAGCGCAGTCAGGCTTCCAAATTCTTGGTCCTTGACCAGGCAACTCACCGATTCTCAATCCGATTGAGAATGCCTGGACCTTGGCTCTATATATTTATTTTAAATCAATTTTTTCACAATTAATTTCATTTTAAGATTTTTTTAACAAATAGAATTGAATTATTTTTGAAAATAGCTTTTTTAATTTAATTAAGGATATTTATAATTGTTTAGAAAAACTTTAGATTTTAGATATTTTCTTATTTTAGAAATTCTTTACAAAAATTAATTATTTCAAAAATTTTAAGAGTGACCTGTCCCTCACAATTTGGATAACAAATTTTTGATAACATAATAAAATTATTAATTATTAACAAAATTTTTAAATTAAGTGAATTTTTATCGCAAACTTTCAGGTGAAGTGTAAAAAACTTTGAAAAAATTACTAAATTTTTAAAAGTTTTTGCTCCACGGGCGGCTTGCCGCCTATAAAATCTCTAGTTAAATAATATTTTTTACCATAAAATTAATTAAAAAGTTAGTATTTTAAATTTTATTAATAATATGTTATATCGATTATTTCAGAATCAGCACAAAATATACATAGGAACATTATTGCCAATGTTCCTGAAAAAGATAGTAGTTTATATTTTTAGAAGTTTCTGTCTGGAAGTGTATGAAAGTTTCCTCGAATTTTTTTGCATCAAAATTTTTTCAATCGAATTTTTTTATCGAAATTTATATTTCTTTTATGTTTTCATGAAATAATTTTTGTTAAATTTTTCATTTTAAATTGAGAATTTTTCATTTTATACGGAGTTCGTACCATTTTTGTTGAAATTTTCAGCGTTTAAGGACTCTTCAGTTTCATTGTTGAGATTGATAATCCTTTCCTGCTTTCATTTGCTAATGGAATTTCTTACCCAATTCCGCGCTACTCAAGTGTTGGAGATTCTCAGGTGTCTTTTTTATGACTTTTATGATTTCTTTCGTTGATGAACAGACAAAGTTCAGTTTTATGTTCATGTAGCCAATTTCCTTTCAGAGGGGTATATGTACCCTCCGGTACCTGTCCAGTAATGTAGTAATTACCTTCTCGGTATTATCCCATTCGGGTTCAGTATCAATAATGATGCGTTAAAGTTGGGCCAACAAACATTCTCTGTCCTTGATAACAAGATCTTTCTGAACGTTTTTAGGTGATCCAGTATTAAGTTTCCAAGCTGTACTTGTTGTTTTATATCTTTGGAGATACAAAACTACGCAATCGTGATCATAGTCGTAGCCATAAAGATGTTTGCATTGAACATCTTTAACTTTACCTATGTTGTTTTCATGTACTAGGAAATAATCCAGAAGTTCCCTCTTTGTCACAAGATTGGTCCAGCTAGTGATTTTCCATTCATTGTGACCACAAAAACTGTTCACAACTTTCACACCTTTCTCCTCGTTCAGTAATACTAATCTTTCCCTATTGTGTGACATGTTTCTACTGTGTGCAAACTTTTCGACACTGGGTACCCAATGACATCCGTCATAGATTTTGCGACAGTTGAAGTCTCTTCTCACTATCGTCATAAACCCCAACCGCCTGGCTTCGGCTTCTACTTTAATAACCACGGTGTTAAGACGATCACACAACGTGGTTTTCTCATCGACCCCGTATCCGCAATCTGTGCATGCGTAAACATTCGCTGGCATGTACCGACTTGTAAGTCAATCAAGAAGGTCAGAGGTATACACTCATAGAAACACATATCTCCCAGTCCCTCAATTATTTACATTTCGTTGACTAATTGTTTCCGTTTGGAAAACATATTCGTGATTGGAATTAAAAATGGCTAATGTGGAGGTATAAACAGAATTTGACGTTCACTCGTTTTAACAGCAATAACTTTATGAAGCGGAACATAAAAAAAATATTCCGCCACTGTGCCTTTCCCTTGAAGTTTGGTAATCAGTTCATGAATGAAATTACCAAATGTTTCCCCATTAAATATTTTAAATGTGGCGATTTTTCTGAAATTTTATAAATAAATATATTGTTAAATTTTTTGTTCAAAATGTGCTGGCAAGTTGTCGAAATGTAGCGGGAGACCTTATATTTAAATTATTTATCATTATTTTATCGTATAATACCATTCTGGCCCTCACCAAAATAAAACTATATATTTTGGATTACGCATAAATTACCCATATCCTTAACTTAAATAGAAATGAAATCTAATCCTCTAAATATACCCCATGAACAAAAGAAAGTTGACTCCGTGTAAAAAGATAATTACCGTAATTTCCGCACTATAAGGCGTTAATGTTTTTTGGGAAAAGCAGGCAATGTGCGGCTTATAATACGGCTTATTATAAGCCGCACATTGCCTGCTTTTCCCAAAAAAAACATTAACGTATAAGCCGCATGTACAATACGCCGTATTATAAGCCGCATACTAAATGTAAGGATTTTAAGCCCATTTTAAATAAATCAGTTCAAAGGAAATAAACTAATAACACTAAATAATATATTCACCAAAATATTTTATTAGTTTTCTAAGAAATCATTTAAATTTTCATGATACTTAGAATTGCTATCAGTTACTGCATCTGAATCCACAGTTTGATTTTTGGTCTCAATTACACCTTGTACGCCAGAATTATTAATAATGCCTGCCTTAACGACACCGTTAATGATTGTTGATGTTGGAATATTGTTCCAACTTTCAAGAATCCATTTAGTTATAGTAACAAAGTCAACTCTTCACTGTCTACCTGTTTTAGTAAAAGTATGATCTCCGGACATCATCCACTCTTCCCAAGTGTTTCTTAATTTGGCTTTAAATGATTTATTGACTGAGATATATAGAGGTTGAACAATCTTAGTCAATCCGCCAGGGATAACCGATAAGACAGTATTCTCAGTAATAGCTTTACAGCTTCGGTAAGATGTGCACGCATTGAATCACAGATAATCATTGAGGATGATGTGTGGAAGAACCAACCTGGTCTCTTAATAAAAACTTCACCAACCCATGCTTGCATTAATTTTTCGTCCATCCGTTTTCATTTGCCTTTACTACAACTCCATCAGGAAATTTACCTTTAGGCAACGTTTTCCTTTTAAAAATTGTCATTGGTGGTAACTTTAATCCACTCGAAGAACAAGCTAAAACAACAGTACAGGATGTTTTTTCGTTTCCCGTTGTCATAATTGGAACTGATTTAGCACCAACCTGTTCAATGGTGTGATTAGATGGCATATCAAAAGGGTTAGATACTTCATCCATATTGTAAATGTTATCATGATGTATATTCTTCTCTGTAATTTTTGTTTGACAAAACTCAAGGAATATGCAGGCCTTTACTTCAAAATCTGCAGGAAGGTGTTGAGCTATTGTCGTTTTGCACCGAATCGAAAGATTATTTCATTTCATGAATCTGGTGCACCAAGATTGTCCTCCTGAGAAATTCATAATTCCCAATTCTTTAGCTAGTGTCTTGACTTTGAGCCGTATAGAGACCGTTAAAATGCTTCTACCAACTGATCTCATTTGATAGACCCAATTCTTAAGATCATCTTCAAGATGTGCCCATCTTGGAGTGTTTCCACGAAAGCTCTTATGAGATTTTTTAACTTGTCTCAACTCATCTTCTTGCTTTCTCCATCATTGACTCGTTCATTGACTCATTGACATTGAGTTCTAATGCAGCTTTACGATTTCCATTTGATTGAGCTAATTTAATTGCTCTTAATTTCCACTCTGAGGTATATGAAGATCGGTTCATGGCTAAAATTGAAATAATTTATTGTAACGTAAACTAACCGTAAAATAAAAATATACCGTAAAAAATTTTGAATTATGACTTGTTTAAAGAATATTTAAACAAATATTTAAATTAATTTAAAATATTTTTTGAGCACTTAAAACATTAACGTATAAGCCGCAACGGACTATAACCCACAACTCTTAAATTATGACTCATTTCAGGATTTTAAGTGCGGCTTATAGTCCGGAATTTACGGAAATAGAAAGGATAATTAGTAAAAAGTATTCTAAAAATACAAATAAATTATAATTAGTCAAATACTAGTATAGCTAAGAAATACATTCTAACATTTTTTATGTGATCATTTTTAATATTGTTAATAAAAAATAGTTTTCAAAACAATATCGAAAAAAATTTGCATAGAAAAGACAACATATAAACAGGTTTGATTGTATTGTGATAAGTTATCACTGATAACAAAATTCATTTTATAATGTGTTTAATCGATTTTATTATTCTTAAATAATTTTCAATAAATTCTGTTAATTTTTGTTTTATATAATAATTAATCTTTATTACAAGATTTTTATAATAAAATTTTAAAATTATTCAAAAAAATCGTGTACCACAAATTAAGTTTTAAATGTTAATAGACAACAATAGTAAATTGTATGATTTGGTATTTTATGCAAAACATATCAATATTTTATTTTTGGTACGTGTAGTCCGCGACACACCTCGAGTCAGCCGCGTCCCTAACCACTTGACTGGGGAGAGATCTGCTTTCCAAAAGCCTGGATCGGAGGCCCCATCGACTCTGTGTAGTTGCTCCGCTATCTTCGCAGATTCTCGCCGAGACTCGTCTCAGCATTTTGACGACCCTGACGATCGGCTGACCGGTGTGACCGAGGGGCCGCTCTGTGCTGACAGGAATTGATAGTAGTCGTGACTGGGATGTTGGACCCATTGATCCAGAGTAAATGCGAATCCGTTAAATGAGCATCCGTGCTGCTCCTGTATGGCGTGGCAGGTTGTTAGTGTGACGGAGTTTCATTCTGTTTTCTTGAGTGATCGCCTTCGCTGATTCTTTGGTCTCATTCATGCAGATATTAGGGTCTAAAATAATGAAGGAACTTATTTCAAATGATGTCTGTTTGTCAATATTCATTAATTTGATTTTTTAATTTTCTTCATATCGATTGGAAATACACTTGTTTTTATTATTAACAATTACAGTCAAATTCAAATTTTCACTAATTTATGAGTTCGATAAAACAAAAATATAATTTTGAGTTTTTTTTATTATTGTGACATTGACGCGAGCACCACTATGCAGAATTACTTTTTTAGATTTTATAAAAGGTCAACTTTCTTTTATCCTGGTCAGTATATATATATATATATATATATATATCTGAAGGGGTAGAATAATAGTGCGCATAACATATTGGAAAATCGTTTTTCTTGGTGATGGGCAATTTGGAAGTATATTCAGAATTTATTAATTTGATATATACTATTAATGTTAAATACGTAATGATTAACACACTTGAAGATCAGCCATATAAGCTAATGATAACGGAGAACACGAAGGAGCAGCAAGCAAAGACGCCAGATGAAGCTGGTAGAGGTGATTTTATTTATATTGATTATTTATGTATTGGAATAACATGAGGTTGAGGAGAAGACGGACCCATCTGAATATATTCCGACTTATTCTGACCCAAATATGACTTAGTTAAAATAACAACAATCAATTCATATAAAAAGATTCAAATTGTCAATATGCAAAAAGCGCAATTACGTCATTTGAAAGACAATAAGCCTTATTAATGGATAGAGTTTTTCATAAGCTTTAAAATTATGTATAAAACATAAATAAATGATAAAGATTTATTTCAAAACATGATCAAAAATCAGGACCATTCAAAAATGGACATTATTATTTAAACAACCTAATAATGAGAAACTACGTACAGGTGTGGACAGTAAAAAAATCACAATTTTCCCAATTAAGCGATGAGTTTATAAGGTGGCAAGCTTAAATTTTGACCAGATATGTAATTTTTATAAGCTTTTACATTAAATAAATCTTTTTTAATTTTGTTAATATTTTTTATGGCGAACATTCAATTTTCAAATTTCAACCAGTGCAAAAATTTGTGGACAATTTAAAATTTTATTAAAAAACAAAATTTTTGACCATAATTGATAGAAATTGTAAATTTTATTAATTTCTAGTTTATTATTTTCCTCTATTGTTTAATAATCGTATTTAGTTACATAGAGACTACCTTCATCAAATTTAAAAGTGAAATATACGATTTGATTAACTTTAATAACTTTAATAACTAACCATGTTTTAATAACTAATTTTTATTTTTGTATTATACTCGATAGAAATAAAGAGTTCAGTCTCATTAAGCTGATCAAAGCAGAATAGATATTATTAGATTATTATTCTTTGGGACTGAATTCATTATTTCTACAATAAGCACCAACAATCAATTTCTTGATATCTTCTGATATTTCCCGGTCTGAGGTCATCCTAAATATTACTTTATTTAATTTATACTTAAAATGGCACTTAAATTAATAAGTTAATTATTTACTTTATTTAAACAATGAATTTTATGAATTGTCCACAGACTTTAGCACGGGTTAAAATTTGAAAATTGGATGTTCGTTATAAAAAATGTTATCATTTAATATTATTATTTTTAATAATATATTAACAAATATTTTAATTAAATATTTTAAAAATATTAAATAATATAAATTATTTAAAAATATTATTATTAATATTAATATTAACGAAATTAAAAAAATATATTTAGCGTAAAAGATTATAAAAAATTACAAATCTGGTCAAAATTTAAGCTTGCCACTTTATAAACTCATGGCTTAATTGGGAAAATTAAGATTTTTTTACTGTTCACATACTTTTACATGCTTCTGTATATTTGCAGTCAGTGTAAATAAAAATTTTGGGATCCCACTTCAGATGGTACTGCTGCATTATGGCAAATCGGCGTATATTGAACTGGAATAAACTGAAGTCTACCTGTAATAGGCGATATCAAAAGTAATCCAATTTTCCGTAGATTTTAAATTAATTAATAGATTTTGATCTATATTATTTGGTAATTTCCTACTTCACTTATAATTTGAATAATTTTCTAAAATTTCCCAAATTTTTTGCGCAACATGTACCTAGCTTATCGTTTATCAATAATGGTTATCAGTGTAATTTGTAGTTTCACCAGAAATAGAACAACAAAGTTTATTTAAGTACAACACAAAAATTCAACTTCTGTTTTTTTATCACTTATTTGTTGGGTATTACAATTAAATCTCGTTTATATCTTTATTTATATTAAACTACTAATCTGACTCCAAATGACCAAAAGGTTTCTTCCAACAATAATATATGAAGAATGAACAAAACCTTTTAATAATAATTTATTCTGCAAACAACAATTGAAGTACAAATATGAAGTCAACTCTATCAGTACGCTACAATTCAAAGATCACACTTCGATCAAACAGTTACAACAACTTCTTAGTTCGAGCGATGCTAGAATGATTTATTTAAAACTTAACTTCTCCTTTATAGGATACTAATACTTTCTCAATATCTCAATTTATTTAAAGCTTAATTTTTCTCCTTTACAGGATACTAGATTATTTCTTTAGTAAAAAAAAGATATTAACAAAATCTAATTTACCGCACATTCAAATTGAATTCTTTTGAGTAGTAATATGTGTGAATTTTAACTGAAATAACTATTGCTTATATACTAGTTTTTTCTAATCTTGAAAATTGAATAACTAAAACAAATCTCAAAATATTTATAAATTTTATTAAAATAACTATTATAATAATCAAAAAATTATTAATTTTAACTAGAGTATTATTTTTAATTTTTTATTAGATTTTAAAATTTTATTTATATTTTTCGGAACCCCAACATATTTAAACAAATTTACTTTCGAATAATGAAGGGTTAATTTAAATTTTCATCTCGCCAGAATAATTTATTATGTTTTTAATTTAAAAGGTAAAATATTTTAATGCTAATATGCTTATTAAAAATTTTAAAAAATTAAAAATGATACTCCCTCTGTTCCGAAATAATGTTAACATATTACCATGACTTTTTGTTCCAAAATAATGTTTACATTTCCAAACTTTTACAGCCAAGAAGTAAATCATACGGAAAAGCATTTATTATAATTATTGAAAAGCATTTATAATCATTATTGAAACGAATTTTAATACTCCATTATTTACAATATTTTATTTAAGATGAGGGGTCAGTATTCATATTTACAGGGTCTGCTCATAAATATTTTGCCGTGCCATGAGAATCGCTTATGGTCTGCACGTTAGAGATGCTGGTAGAGTACCATTGTTGTGAAGCTTTGCTTTGCCGATATGCGGCAACTTATAATTATTTCCCCCCTTCGTAAGCATCGTCTGCTCCATGCATTGCTGAAGTGTTAAAAATACATTGTCCAGCTTATCTGGGTGTAGCTCATCGAAAGCATTACTCACACAGCTAATCAGTTCGTCAATGGTCTTCGGAGAATGCTGATGTTGAATGGATTGAATGGCATTGAAGAACCCGAGATCCAATACGTTCATGTCGGGACAATTAAGTGGTTGCTTTTTAAACATAATGGAAAACCCATCTCTTTATCCCTCTTCAAATATATCTGTATCATCTTTGTTGAAATGTGATTTTGCATTGTATTGTTGAACGTAAGTGACATCATTTGATTGGGGAAGCTTTGCCCTGATCGCTGGAAGCACATTTTCTACAATCATTTTTTTACATTCCTGGGTATTGATCGATTCAATACTTTTTGTGACGTAAGTACACTTTGTTCGGTTCTTGCTACTTCTTTTGGCTGCCTATTTATACACAAACGGCCAGATGCCAATCTTACCATTAAAATAATCCTCAGAACCAACATCACCTCTAGGCTTCGCAACAGCTGCCATAAACATCACCTTCGTGATGAATCTTTTACTTTGGCATGTTCTGTGAGGAACCTCTTTATCCATGGTCAAGTAATAGTTACGCTTGACCTTCAAAAGGTAAAACCATTTCTCATCAATATGAACATGATTGCAAAAATTTTTGTTGGTCCTGATGTGCTAGATCGTTATCTATCCTGATAATCGGAAAGATTTATCCCAAATGTAAACATTATTTCGGAACAGAGGGATTATAATAAAAGAAAATCATAAAAAAATAAATATCTATTTAAAAATAAAAAATATATTTTTAATATATCTATTAAATATCTTAAAATTAAAAATGATAAGAAAACCATTAAATATTAAATATTTATTTATAAATAAAAATATTTTTACAGTCATAACAATTTATGGATTTTAATATAAGTTATGAAACTATTTTAAATAAATTTTAAAATAAATTTTTAGTTTTAATGTGAAATGTATTTAATAAATTTGCAAGAATTTAAAAATTGAATCGAAAAGAATTTAATAGATTAAATTGTAGCGAGATAAATAAATTAACAGAAAAATTTGTTTAAATGTGAATTGTTGTTATATTAATAAATTTTGGTGTTAAAAAAATGAATTCTGATTGTGAGGAATATTTTAAATTGTTTGAATGTGTAAATGTATGGATGCGGTATGTTGATTTAAGTATGTTGAATTTAGAATGGTGATTCTCCCACCCAGATGGAACTTGGTTTTTTTATTTAAATTTAAAGTGATTGACTATTCAAACACAATGAAAATTAAGTTTAATATTTTTAGTAAAATTTAAATTAAATGCATTTTTAATAATTTGATGATAATTTTATTATTTTAAGATTTATTGAAAAATGGTAAAAATTATTATTTTTTAATTAATATTTTTAGAGGCTAAATATTTTAAAAAATAATTTAGAAAAATTGTTCGAATAATCATGATTAAAAATAGAAATAAGAAAAGCAATTAGAAGGATGACAAATCTTGAAAGACTTTCTGAGAGTCATAATGACTCTAAATGTGATTGTAATAAACATTCAAACGAGACTTGTTTAAGTGTTCTTAATACTGATATTGATGTTGCAACCACTTCTCACACGAATATTTAACAACATTATTACATAATTTGTTGAGATGGGGCGCGAAGTTGCTTCTCTACTACCCATGCATCAATCTGACAAAAGTTATTTCATGTTTATAAATGTTTCCATTATATCTTAGATCTGAAACCCAATTCGAAAGAAAAATTAAAATGTCATTTTTGCAGTAAACGATTGAACCTTTCGAGTTTGTTTTTACTTTTTTAGAAAATTGAATTACTGATAAATCATTGGTTAATTTTATGTTAATCAAATTTGTAGATCACTTTCTGTGTCGCTGTGAAAACATATTTTGCTCGAAACATCGATACGATGTTGATCACAAATGTCCCTACAATTACCGTGAAGAAGGTAAACTTGAGATAGCCAAAAAGAATCCGAAAATTATTTCACCAAAAATTCAAAAGATTTGATATTTTTTTATTTTGAAATTTCGTTACATCGGCGTATTTTCCGGATTTTTATATACTGCTATTCGGTTTAATGTGGAAACTTACATATATTTAAATAATTTCGATTAACTAATCTTGTTTTCATCAATACATCAATTATTTTTCCATATTAATTAATTTTCACTTAACAATTAAAAGTTGTAAGTAGTAAATTTAAATCTTAAAATTCATTTGAGAAGTCCTCGGTTTGATTACAAGAGGATAAAGGCAGTTATAAGAAAATGTTATCGCTGCAAAAATTTAATGGTTTAAATCAAAGGTTTCCAAACTTTTTTTCACTTGTAGACCCCTTGTCATGATTTTCGGTGTTTGCTAGACCCATGCTAAGAAGAACAACAGACCTACAATTTTTTTCGCTCACGTAGACTCCTGGGGGTCGATATAGACCACTTTGGGAACCTATGGTTTAAATCGTCAGAGTCATATCATATACTGCTACGTCATGATAAATGGATAGTCTGTGCTTTATGGTGTAAATTGTAGTCAAATTCTTATTACTCAGTTACGGATTTTGTTCTGGTGAATTTTGTATTCCTCTAACATATATTGCTTATAAAATTACAGTTAATTAATATCATAACTGACCGTAAATTAGCTGTTGGCAGAATTAGTACATTAGTGGGATTGTTATGCTCGGGGGGGGGGTTCTGAGACGCGTGAAAATTAATAATTTAATATCACCGTTGGGGAGGTCGCTTTTGGAAGCTCTGTTCCGATTGAGGTGAACCGCGTAAGAGTACATAATTGCTGATTGAACACTGTTGAGCGAAGTAAATGTCTATTCATTGGTTTTCAATTTATCATCGATTGTTCCGACCAAGTAATTAATTAAGAAAAGCTTCTGATAATCATCGGGATTTCTCACCCCATTTCTTGAATATATATGTTTGCGAATTTAATAGTATCCTGTTTCAAGTATTTGAAAATCGACTGGTAAAGAATCGTGGGTATCTCATTCACCAATTAGAATGCTTTAATAATTAGCTATAAAAAGAATTTATAGTTATTTTACATACAAATTGCCAATTTAAACAGATATTAGCTCTTCTCCGTTTGCTTTTCTGTTTCTAACATCGAAGATCGATTGAGCATCATTTCAATGTTCAAGAATTTACAGTCGATATCATTCAGATATATCGCATTTCGAATATCCTATAGCCTTCTTTCAATTTTCTGTCCACATTCACCATCGCATTGTTTTGTTATTAAACTTTGGCTTTCATTTGTAACAAACATTTTCGACATTTAATCATCAACAACGACGATAATCTCACGTTTTAACACAAAAGAACATTTCAAAAATTTAAATTTTTATATCCCAATTATTTTTTCAATGAAATCCCAATTTTTCAAACGAAAAATAATTTTTAAAATTGAATCTAACCTCCAAAAATAAATCTCACAAAATCATATCCTTCAAAAAATCTTATTTTGAGCATATAAAACTGGTCATGTATACAAGCATCAATAATATTGAATAAATGATTGGATAACCAATCATAATGCAAATCACCAAACCGATTGTAGGGCGCATCAACTGTTGTCGTAATCGGCTGTACGGTTGATCGTGTTTCATGATTTCTGGCAGTTGTTTGATCAGCACGCGTAGTTTCTCTACCGGCTGTGAGGTGGTGAAACCGCGTATGTAGACTTTTCTCTGCCTTCAATCCTTAAGTGTAATCCAGGTTCGCGGTGACCCTTCATCGTCTAAAAAATGTGTGGTTGTTAAGGAGACGGCATTTGTACCGGCTTGTAGTGATGTGTGTAATAGTTCGGTGTCGTGGATTGCGTCTGGACCCCCCAGGAGTATTGCGTGACAAGTGAGGACCGTATTGGTCGTGATCCCATACGGTTCGAGTGAGAGGTTGGAGCGAAACGGCTTGAACCCGTGATACTGTACTGTTTGATGTCTGAGACGGTCGTAGTTAAATAATTTATCTTTGTTGGTTTTTGATTAGTAGCTGATCTTTTTATTTTAAGACTTTAAGATCTAAAAATTCTGTAGATATAATAAAAGTTAAAAAAAAATACCAAATCAAGGTATCATGATATCGTGAATGGAGACGTTGGCTGTGGTAGGGATCTTTTTGGTGATGTCCCCCTTAATATGTATTATGAAAGTTTTTAAGTGTTGCTGATGTGCCTTTCGTGTGTACGATATTTCGAGTGCACGTGTTTTTTCTCTGTGGATTGACACGCATGTGAATGACTGTGATACTTGCGATAGAAAACAGGAACTGATTGTTTAGTGGGACGTGCGCGATATTTATTAGTTGTAACATTTGGTGCGTGATGTGTCAAGAATGCTTTAAAAAAATGAAGCTGCATTTTGAATAAAGTTAATTACACTGGGTAATAGAAAAATAATTTTTGAAAATCGTCCAGGGTTTTCCAGCTGAAATAGACTAATTTTGCTACTCTGAGTCCGAAAGTGATCTTGCTTTTGCTCAATCAAATCAAGGTTTTTTTGTTAAAGAAATTTTTAAATAGATTTTTCTTTAAAAAAATTTCTGCGGATCATCATCGAAGTAACCTTTGACGATTATTTCCGTTTTCCTCAAGAAATAAAAGTCCACGTATCCAAATTCATTCAGTTTTTATTTAGCCCATCAAATTTGATAAGCATAATTATACATAATATTAGTATAAGAATGAGCGTTACGTGACACAAAAGTTCAGAATACACGGCATAAATCAGCGTTTCTTCGATTCCCGTGTGTGAGCAGCTGCTGGATTGTCTTTCTTCAGCGACCATCAGTAGCAACCATCATGACTGCGTCCCACCTCCCTTGGTACCTCTCCTCCATTTGGTGCATGTCCTAATGGAACCTTTCTCCCTGCTCGTCGCTCATTGCCCCAAGGTTTTCAGGAAAGTTCTCCATGTGTGAGAACAGGAATTGCATCTTTATACTCATCAAACAACTGAGTTTTTGGAAGGCCTCTATCATGCTGCTGATGAGTGTGGCGTAGTTTGCTGCCTTCGTGTTCCCCAGAAAGTTGTTCACCCCCTGCACAAACGATTTTCACGCGACGCACTCTAGCGTGTTCATACAGCGTTTGAACTCTGTCCTTTTTGAGGTGCCGTATCTGTGGGCCATCGAAAATGCCGGTGTTATGTGGGTTCGGAGGATTCTTAAGCATGGAAGAGATTCGTGTTGTAAAAGATCGTTAGTTGATGTTCGGGGTGACCAATCAGTCTCTAGTTCAAGATACAGTAAACAATGACAAAGTGATACCCGAGCTTGTCTCTCTACGTGTCGTCGAGAAGGCAGTCCATCAAGGTGAGTATTAGATCAATAAAGCCCCCCTGAAGTCGATCTCAATCGTCCTCGTCGTCCGACAATAAGATTCACAATACCGTGACTCTCGTGGTGACTCGGATTAAAGAAAATAACATCTTGGAAAACATATTCCAAAAGGGTACTAGAAGAAATAGAGCGATTAATCATTAATTTCTCTGTCAAAATTTCGTCGATGATCAGATTCATGAATCGTAAATTCAAAAAAGTCAAAATTCAACGTAATATTTATTTTGCAAAGTTTCCATTTAATTTTATTTGTGTATTCAAACAATAACATTATTCAAACTGACATTGTTTTCGATAAAAAAATTAATTGGTTTTTCATTCAGATATTTCGAGATAAAAAATACATTTGAAATTAAAAATAAAAATATTACATTTAAATTGCACTTTCATAATATAAAAAACCAAAACTCGAAAAAAAGCAATATTTACATTTTTAGAAGAACAATTTCCTATTTTTATTATTAAGCACTTTTCATATACCTTCACTGTATTTCATCTTGTCAAGAATGGGCCATTTACTTTTGCCTATATCTCAGCATTTAGACCACATAGAAACTTCAAATTTTCACTGAATGATTTGTTAGGTCTTAGGGTACATGGGAATAAAAAAATCTGTACGAGGGAAATACAGCAAGATACGCCCTGCTAAGTACCTCAAGGGAAAATAACTAAAAGTACAGAAAAGGCAAAAATGAAGAAAATAAGAAAAATCTGTACGAGGGA
>MQRK01227741.1:30814-41301 GCA_001938485.1 Girardia tigrina
AACTAGCCCTCGATATTGCTTCGTTGAGGAGGAGATACAACTTAAAGCTGCGGACACACATCCACACAGAAATAACCAATTAATAATCGCAATTGTCAGTATGGAAATTGCGCTAAAAAACTCCGAAATTCGTAAGTTTTCCACGTGAAATATCTCTATATTAACAAAACAGAAAGAAAGTAATTAAAAATATATTTATTTTCATTGAAACACAAGTGTTAAAAGCAATTATAGCCCAATTGATAGTCTTTATTATCGCATCTCCGTTGTCGAGAATCCGGGATGTAATCTCTGATCGAATGGACCATTCTAGAAATCAGTAGAGTTATTTTTTCCGAAACGTATAGAGCTCACATTTGGCAATAATCAAAAGGAATTTCCGACCCGGATTCTCTACCCGGTCTTCTTCAATTTAGTTCATGATATTTTTTCCGGCCACCAAAGGCGGACAACGACTGTGAGCAACATAATGACTGAACGTCGGTAAAGGCGGTTCGGCACGTAACCAATGGTACTCTTGTAACTATGCCAATTTCTCTGTTTGGGCATGTGACATTGAGACCAGTCGATATTCAGTCGATTACTGTCTTGTCTTTCGGCTTAGATTCAATTTGGATATTTTTCGGGAAACGGATTTACCGAATATAACCGTTTAGATTGTGATAGATCCGTACGAATTGTTCGTAGTTTTCTTCCATAATTTAAATATATTTCGATAGACTTCTATGTTGAATAAATATTTTATGAGTACTATCTATTTAAACATTTATTGATTGATTTATTATTTTTTAAACATTTATTAATAAATTAATTCTTTTTATTAATAAATGGACCTCACAGTAATAAAAATAAATTATCAAATAAAAAAACAATTAATCAATGCGACGAACTATTTAATAAAAAAAATAAACGTACATTACAACATCGGATCCCAAAAAAATATCATTGTTAAGACATAATCATATATTTCCAATGTTCGATATTATTGATTTTTTTTAAGATTCATTATTCATCTTATTACTCAGTATTATTCGCTATCAAAACACTATCTTCTAACATCGATATTGCCCGTTTATTGCCCGATAGAACGACCAATATGAACGCTATTCTGAGTTTCATTCGTTCCTTCTTAACTGTGTTATGCTGTCTGTTTTATCCACTGTCACTGCCGAATTATTCGGGAAGGAGAAACAGAGTCTTAGGAATGATCATCTGTCGTCATATTAAAATTTGAATTCTGTTTTGGATGGTCGCAACACTGAATAATTTAGTGAGTGACAATAAACACGTGATCTGTATGGAACCCGCCAAATCAACAACGATTTTCTTTCTTGATAATAATTTTCAAGAGATTTATTTCATTATATATAAAACAGAACAACATTTTTTTAATTTACACGAAAAAAAATAAATTTTCCATCTTGAGCATTTATTTCTCTTAAAAACAATAGAATACGAATTGGTTTGAGTCTCATTCATATCAAAGTTATATATGTATTTAGGTTTCACATTGTGTTTTTTTAGGTCTTCTAAATTATCTGATTTTTTGCATGTTGACTTTCGTTTTCAAAAAGGATCCATGATCATAAAAAACAAAAATAATTCGTAAAGCTTTAGATAGAATTTACAGATCGAAAAGATAACGCTTTGTTAAACATACAAAAAACACGTCATACACAATGAACAAAAAAACTATGTACAAGAAAAATAACAAAAACACAGAAAAAAATATCGTGAGATATTGCAATACTTATAAACTGGGGTGGGCCCAGCCCGTAGCCCGTACCTTTCCGCCCGGCCCGAGGTACGGGCTCCAAAATATAAATTAACTCTTTCCTTTTCTAATATTGTTTGGACATACACATAATTTTAAATACTAAAAAACTGAATACAGCGTTATAGAAAGCACATATAATTACAGTGTGTGACAGTTAATACTGTACAATTTAATACTAAAATATTTAATCCAAAATATTTAAAATTAAAATGAATATTAAATTAAAATATTTTTTATTTTAACTTTTTATTATTAATGGAAATTAATATTGAATCACAAACGCTTTTTTTTCAATTATTCAATTTAAGTTTTATAACTTTAGTATACCAAATAATAACAAAACATTTAATTCCACAGAAAAACACCGAAACAATTAAATTTATAAAAAAATTTAAATGATTAATTTTTTATAAAATAAATTTGAAAAATTAAAAATTAATTTTTTCATTATTTTATTTTAAATAATTGAAATATTTATTAGTTTAAAAAATAATTAGTATTAAAATATTTTAAAATCTTTTGTAAGAACTCTCCATATAAGATATTAAATAATAATTTAATTTTAATTTCAATGTAAATTAATTTAATAAATTAATGGTTGTAGTTTTTTTTAAGTTTCTCTTATAACTATGACTAAAATAATAAATAATGACTAAATCCTGTATCCAACCACTAAAATTTAACCATCTTATTATTATTCTCTAATGAACCCTTGAAACCAGTATTTTTGCAGAGTTTCTTGTTACCTTACAATTTTTTATTTTTTTACCTGTCTATTTCGACGTGTGTATTTGATTTACTGGACAATTTGAATTCTTTTGATATCAAGGTGATCAGTTCTATTACCGACAATGCCAGATGTACGGTTTCCACGATGGAGCTCGTTTTTCAACAGCACCCTAACATGTTTCCACTAAGATGTGCTGCTCACATAATCAACCTTATAATTAAAGATGCATTAAAAATGTTGAATTCATTAGAGTGTGTTTTCAAACACTATTGAGCCACATTCAGAATGGTATTATAAAGCGCTTTTGCCAGACCAGATGGAACAGTGTCTTTGATCGTTTTATGGATCTGGCGAAATACCTCCGGACACAAGGACCATCCAATTCTGATATACTTGTTCACATATATAGAGAACACAATAGCAGCTTTGTCTGCTTTCATTTATGTACTCAATGTTGCTCAAAAGGACGGTTGTGATTGACTATCGTTGTACAAAGAGTTCTCCAAAGCAATGACAAAGACCTCTGAATTTGGTTGAACTACTTGGCAATGGTCGCTGAAAATTGCAGACATTTACTAATGCATCCAGTTGTTTACCTTGATTTGTTTGTGAATGAGCAAACGCAGTTATCAGAAGCTTCTGAAGGTAGGCTTCACAAGTGGTTGGACGCTCTTGGAGTTCCGGAATACCATTAATACGTTTGCGAACACGAATTTCACTCAATTGCAATCATTCCGAGGCGATTGCGTCTATTTATGGAACATAAACTCAAAATGATACCATTTTCCATGGAAGCTGTGGAGAGGAGTTTTAGTGTCCACAAATGTATTCATTCTCCTTTGAGAGAGATCATATCGAATGTAGTTGTGGTTGACATTCTTTTTATTCGATATAATCATTCCTTTAAATATGAGATTAATTACTGAAGACAGCAGTGAATTCGATTGTCTCGCTATTGATGAGGATGATGACGACAAGGGAAAACATTTTTCGTTGTACATTGATTTTGAAATAAAGATTTGTACTTAGTTTTTTTATATGAATATATGAATATTATTCATAATTTATGAAAAGTAATCAAAGGAGGGGGGGGGTAAATGCTAATCGAAAACATGACAAGACATAAATAATTTAAACATTAAATTGACAGCATTCCAATGATTTAAAATTCTGCAAATGAACGATAATTAAAAATGTAAATGGTGCCTTGCAATGTAGCCCGTAGTTCGTAAATTGACACCCGGCCCATACGGACTCCACCCCAGTTTATCATTAATAATTTTAAAATGTTAATTGAATTTTTATAAATGTAAATTTAAATTTTTTTGATTAAAGTTTTTGAGAATCGAATTTCGATGTAGGTTGATAGAAAAATGTACAAGAATAAAAAGTACAAATTTGTATGAAATAGATTTTATTATGTTCGATTTAGAATTGATGAAATGAAATAGATTTCGTTTTGCACGATTTTTAATTGATGAATTTGTTGTGGCGATTGAATTACGAAGACACAAAAGTAATGAGTTTACCTCCTAAAAAAAGAAGCATTAATTAAAAAAAATCGTATTTCTAAATTAAGGACAATTATTTCATTTGTTTCGAGAATTTTTTTTTTATTTTTCAAATTAATAATATTTTTATGAAAAGAAAATGAAGGAACGATTGAATATTTTAAACATGTACGAGTCGAAATTCAATAATAAATTATTTCCGAAAAATTTCCGCATATGGATTGTTGGAGAATCTAGTTGCGGTAAAAATGTTTTGTTGTTGAAAATGTTATTGGAAGACGATTTTTTGAATTTTAACAATCTAATTTTTTATTCAACAACAATAGATCAGCCGGAATTACGAGTAATTGCCAATGGATTCAAATTCGAAGACGTCTGCTTGCTGACAAAAGCAGGAATACGAGAAATATTTGATAAACAAAAATATTTACTTGAAATGAGAAAAAAAGAATTAGGAAACAATCGGGACGAATCTTATGTTCCACCGCCAGAATATTTGGTATACGCTTACAAGCGATATATAAATAATAAATTGAATATTGATCATGGAAAATATTTGATAAGAGATCCTGATAAGGCAATTTCCGTTCTTTTTTCATCTGATCCCGATAAAATTGTCCCTTGTGACAGCTTGCCTAAAGATATGAAAAATTTGATTATTTTCGATGATGTTGTGAATCTGAATGATCAGAAAATAAGGAAATCTTACTTCACAAGAGGTCGTCATAATAATTGCAATACAATATACATATCACAAACATTTTACGGTTTGGATAAACATTCGATAAGAAGTAATTCAAACGGTTTCATTTTTTTCGAGTTTGGAAAGCGAGACAAGTCGTATATTTTCAGTGACTTATTTATCGGTGATACAGAGAAATATAAAAAGGAAATTCTCAATCATTGGCACCTAAAAAAATATGATTATATTTATTATGATCGTACTGAAAAAAAATTTATAAAAATTTATTTACAGATGAAGAAATAGCGATCGCAGAAAGTGAAGATGAAAATGTTGGAAGTGATTATAGCATTACAATAACTTTTTGAGATAATGATTTTTTTTAATAATGAATTTTTAAAATAATGAGCGTCTACTAACTGTTTCATTAGGAAATTTTCGAGATAATGAATTTTTTGATAATGAACGAGCAAAATTCTTAAAATAAGAAATTACTTTAATAATTTTTAAATATTCAATGATCATAAAGTAAATATTTATATATTACATTGCATTTCTATTATTTATTTTGTTTTAATATTGTAAAAATTTGAACATTTTTTTGAAAATTTTTATTTTTTTTAAGTTTAAAATTTTTTTACTTTTTTGATTTTTACATTTAAATTATTTTAGATAAAAAAATGCCCATGGTAATTAACAGAAAACCAAAAAGAAGAAGATATTCAATTGCAGAAAAGCAGACCGTTGCAAATTTTAAACTGGAAAATAAATTTAAAACGCAGGCATCTCTTGTCAATAAATATAAGATACCAGCTGCAACGGTAAACGAAATTGTTAACAACCTGTAGAAGAATCAGAGTATGAAAAGGAAATTGCAGGCAATAAAAGTATTTTTTTCAAATATAGACACACGAAATATATTCGCATCTCTACGATTGGATATCAAGGAAGTGAATGTTGAACAACACAATAAAAAACTTAATGTTGGAGATGACATTAAAAATTGCCAAAAAATTGGAAATGGAAAACTTTAAAGTTTCCAGCACATTGATATCGAAATTTAAAAGATCATATGGAATAAAAACACAATTTATTTTTGGTGAAGAAGGCTTGGTAACCCTTTAGTTTTATGTGAATCAATGTCAGAATTCGAAAAAGTTTATAATAAATATGCTAATAGTGACGTATTTAATTGTGACGAAACAGGGTTGTTCTTTAAGTGTCCTCTAAAAAAGACACTTATTTTAAGAAGCGAAGAAAAGGCTAATGGAAAATTCTCTAAAGAAAGAGTAACACTTCTGTTTTGCTGAAATGAAACGGATGAAAAAGAGCCCCCGCTATAAATAGGGAAATTTAAATCTCCCAGGGGATTTAAAAACCTCAACTTTTCTAAGATGTGCTTAAAATAACAAAACTTCTTGGATGACCTGTTAAATATTTGACCGATGGTTACATGATCTTAATGAAAAATAAAGAGAAAATCAAAAAATTTTACTATTTTTAGACAATGCTCAAGTACACAATACTAATAAGGTTTTCAGTAATATAGGGCTTTATTACCTTCCCATAATCAGTACTTCCAAGATACAGCCCCTAAATCAAGGAATTATCAAAGCATTCAAAGCACATTACAAAAAAACATTTACGAGAATTTTAACCAAGGAAAATGAAAATGACAACATTACATATGAGGAAGCAATTAAAAGAACTCGTTTAGTTGATGTACTTCCTCTCATAATAAATGCTTGGAGCTCAATTAGCAAAGAAACCATAGCCAACTGTTTTAGATATGGATTTATTAATTGGAGAGGATAAACTAAAGATACGGTTCCTGTAAATGAAGTTAATAATATCGCTCCATCAAATACTAACATAGATGTTTCTGAAATATTTGAATACAATGACTTTCCAATATGTGCAGATTCCGATATTGATAACACAGCTTTCCTCCAGCAGGTTGAATCTCTAAATAAATTTGTTGAACATGAAAAACCTTAGAACAAGGTGAATCAGAGATCGGATATGCAGATGCTGTGTGTTGTTTAAAAAAATTGGATAGGTACTTTCTGGTGCATAATAACTCTGCACTCAAAAACTTGGATGATCTTAGAAATCAATTACTAGAAAGCAAAAAAACATAGAACTTCAAAAATAATGGATTTTTTTAAAAATGAATGAATGTTGAAATCTTCATTATCTTTTTTTAATGAGCGGGCATTTTTAAGTCACCGTGGCGCTCATTATCTCAAAAAGTTACTGTAGATAATAATGATGATAATAATAATAATAATCAATAAAACAAACACTAAAGATGATTATAAACATTGAATGAAACAAAATGGATTTTATATAATAAAGAGATAATAACTGTAGATGAAAAAAAGTAAAAAAGAAAGAAAATACAACTATAATCGTATATATTGAAAGGGATAGAATAATTTAGCTACTTTATCTAATATTCATGACTAAGAAATTAGCTTGATATTGATAAGATTTTTATTTAATTTAGAAAGAAAGTGTTGAAATAAAAAAATGGAATGCGGAGATATTCAAGTGAATCTGTCCCAATATTCAAAATATATTCCCGGTTTTATGAAAACGAAATAAGGAGAATTACATTTACCTGGAAAAAATTATTGTGGTCCGCTGACAAGATTGGATATCCGTTTGGATGAGAATAATCGTCCTGTGAGTGAAGAACACGAACCAGTTGATGGAATTGACGAAGCATGTTATCGACACGATATTGCTTATAAATCCTTCGATATTCGCGATCTTCATTATGCAGTTGTAAATCTGATTCACGATATCAATAATCTTCAGGATTTGAGTTTACGGAACAGATTTGAAAATTTTTTCTTAAATACAATAATGAAAAGCAAAATTGCTTTCGGAGGAGGTGGTGAAATATTGAATAAAAAATCAGATGAGAAATTGTGATCAGGAAAACAATTAGCCAATGAGCTTCATCGCGATCATCAAAAAAATAAGGTATTTCTGAAAATCCAAGTTGGAGAATTAAATGAAATATGGTCTGCCGATTTGATATTTTTCACAGTTGATAAAGAATCGGAAAAAAAATTTTGAAGACGACAAAAATAAAAAAAGATGGAAATGTTGAAATATATGGAATTCCCATATTGACAGTAATAGACTTGTATTCCCGATATGGATTCTATAGACTTTTGAATAATAAAAAAGAAATAACTGGTATATCGGCATTTAATGATATTTTATTAGAAATTAAGAATAATTTGAAATTTCCACCATCAAAATTTTTATGGGTATATGGGGGAAAAGAATTTAAAAATAAAGATTTTGAAAAGTATTGTAAAATAAACAATATGCATATGTATCATGTAAAGGAGAAACCGGTTTTTATTGAACGATTAAATCGGACGCTGAAATACCAAATATATCGATTATTTACCGAAAAAGGCCAGAAAATTATATCACAAGAAATTATATCTGGCAACTATTCTCATTATTTGGCTACGGTTCTTTACAATAAGGCACTTTTCCAAGGCTGTTTACGCACAATAGAATTTAATGAAGGAATTTTATTATTGATCGTCCTTATTATTAAGAGTGAATTCGTAGATAAAACAATTTTCCAAACATATTTCTTCACGCTTCTGTGGTGTTAATTTCTCGCTACTGTTATACTGCCTATATTTATTAATTAATTTATTTTGTACACAAATTGACACAACATTTTATCAAAATTTAAAACTTATTATTTGTTAGTTGCGTTTTTTCCTCTAATTTTTCTATTAGTTGGTCTGTTTTCCTAAATATTATTATTGGGTCACTGGAGCAAATTTTAAATTCTATCCTTTCTTTCATTAAATTAAGGATGGTTTTCTCCTTTGAGAACGCTGCTCTTAGTTTCTGTTCACATTTTTAGCCAGGTGTTGTTTCATACTTTATTATTGCATCCGGAGCCATGTATGTTGTTCCTAATAAGATTTTCCTTTCCTCTGAGAATTCCATTATCTTCGCATGTGTTGAAGTTCTTTAAAAAGGCTTCCATTTTTGTCTCAGATCCGTCGAATGTCTCTGGACTTTTGATGTTCAGAGTCACGTGGTGGTGTGTCGCCATACTAAGAACACCAATATGACTTTTACTATTTTTATTATTACAACACGTTTGACTGTACTCAAGTCAATCTTTGTCAAAGCGTTCATATGATTGCATCCATATAATTAATTAATGACTTTATTCTTATTATTTGAGCAAATGGAGAATTACATAAATTGTAAAAATATTTATTTAAAATTATATTTGTTAAAAATTAAAAGAATTATTAATTATTTAAAAAAATATTATTTTAATTTATTTATTTAAAAATTGTAAATAAAATTAATTTACCTATTTAAAATTTTACAATTATTTTAAATTATATTTAAACATTAAATTATATTTAAACATTACACATTTTCGGATAATAAAAATTAAAATATTAATCAGCCATCGAGGTAGGAGAAACACAATTCCAAATCAATATACACATTCAAACACAAAACATCAAACATTCAAAATATTCCTCACAAACACAAAACACGGTCAAACATGACGGACGCTAACATCCAAGCCCAATTATGATGTGCAAATGCCCAAATAGAAATCGTTTTGCATGAGCTATATAATGTAAAAAGTTGTTTGTTTAAATAATAGCGGAATCACCGGACAGAAATTTAAATTTATTGATTGAATAGAATTATGTTTAATGTTTTAAAAATAAAGTTTCATTTGCAACTGTCGTGTTCTGGGTTTTTCGAATTTTGCTCATCAAATCAGAAATTAATGAGTGAAAATATGGAAGACAGAAAATGGAGAGAATTGTACAAATTGATCAAACTATCAATTGATTTCGTGTACGAAAGTCGTTTGATCGACGACCAATTCGATAGCCGGATCGTGCGATACATCGCAGGTGTTGTGCGCGTATTGTTGACGATTGTTGACGAAGAAAGCGACTTGTCGAATCTCTTCAATTTGTCCGGAGTTATATCAAATATGTTGGACAGTAACGAAAGAGAACGAGAAGCAGTCCTCTTGAGGACTAAAATTATTGATTGGATGCGCAACGCGGAACCAATTATGCTTTAAAAGTTAAATCATTTTTAAATTACTAAAATTTGTCAGTAAAAAGAAAATTAACTAGCTCCTCATTTTAATTATTTGATATTCAATAACTTTTTTAATATTTCGAATTATGGACGCTTTTGTTGCATTTACTGTTATTACATTTATTTTATAGTCGGGTGGTGCTTTTGTCAGGACTACAATTGTCATATTATGATTTTGCTGGGTCACTTATTTGTTTATATGGTAAACATTTATCAAAACAATTTAAATATTTATAATTTTTAACAGAACTTACAAAGGGATAGAAAAAAAGTGTTAAACTTTTTATAATCGAATTCGTTCAATTTTTAGACTTAAGAACTAAGAAAAAAGCATTGAAGCATATCTCATTAACTTTAAATAAATTATTGAGTCTTGTGAACGCAAGTTTAGTATTTCGAAAATATAATTTGATTAAAGCTTTTTTAATACAACTATTGGACATGTTTCGATTTTTAAAAAAATCATCATCAGCAATTTTCTATTGAATTGTTTGAATAATACAATTTTACAATTTTAATAAATACAATTTACTTTAAATGGTAAGAAAGAAATTAAACATTTTTATTTATCAAAGTATTATTGGGTAATATGGCAAAAGTTTTTTAATTAAAAATTTTAAGTATTGAAATAACCTTACTTTGCCCATTCTGAAT
>MQRK01227743.1:13148-34924 GCA_001938485.1 Girardia tigrina
ATATTTCAGGAAACTTACTTGACCAGCTAAGAACAAAAATTGCTGATTTTACCTATTGTTCTCTGGCTTTAGATGAGTCCTGCGATATTACTGATACAAGTCAATTATTAATATTTATTTAGTTAGACTGTTCATCATCCACTGGACAGGAAATAATGATTCGTGACCAGAAAATGAGAAGCACCCCTAAAACATTTTTTGCAGGAAATTTTACTGATTACTGGATGTGAGCAGGAAAAATTGACTCTCCATCTGTTTTGCGGACAAACTTATAACATTGACCTTGAACAAAAAAGTGACTCTCGTCAGAAAATAAGACTCGTTTCCAATTTTCAACAGTCCATAATTAGTATTTTCGAGCCTATGCCATTCATTTTTTCTTCATAGCTGCTTTTTCAATGGCTTACTGGCTTTCTGTGTGCCTCGAGGAGACGTCGCCGTATGATAGAGGGATGTACAGGTTCTAGCAGCTGCACTCATCACTTAGTTGAATTTATTTTATTATTTCGCAACAGACATGTATCATCTTTTGAGGAGGTTTTTCGTTTTCTACCATAGTGTCCAATACGCTGTCGCAAAATTGAACCACCTTCTTTATGACGTTTTATAATAAAATTCACTGAACCCAGAGATATACCACATTGTTTAGAAATCGGTCGTTTACTTTTACTTGTATGTTTAGATAATGTGATAAACTTACTACGAGTTACCAATGGTATATCCATAACTTTAAATACCTAACCACAATTTAACCTAAAATAAAAAAAACAAATAAATACTCCCTCTGTTCGAAAATAAGAGTCCCAATTCTAAATATTAGCTTTTTTATTGATTTAAATGGCATGAAGGGATCAATTCTTCATTGATAAACATAATTTATCCGTTTTAAACATGACTACTGAACTAAAAATAATAAGATAATGCAAAACCTCATGTAAATAATAGCGATTCAGATCCAGTTAGAGCGGGAAATTCTGAAAGTTGATCTATAAACTTAAAATCGCAGCCTCCAAACAGTCCGGATTTAAATGTCCTAGATTTAGTATTTTTGCATCAATTCAATCTTTGCAACATCAAAAAGTACCGAATACTATTGACGAATTAATTACAGTTGTTGAAACAGCTTTTTGAGAATTACGATAGTACGAAAGTGGACAATATTTTCTTAACTTTACAAAGTTGTATGGATTGCATTATAAGAGAAAAAATGTTAAATAAATATAAAATACCTCATCTAAAAAAAGAAAAATTACGAAGAGAATCAAAATTACCAATATCTTTAAAATGCTGTGAGGAAGCAATGAAAATTTATAGTAGTAATTTGTAACTTATATATAGAAACTTATATATAGAAATTTAGAAACCTGTTTTTGAAGGCCTTTTACTCTATCGATTTTCTTCAAACTTTGCACACTTACTCATTCTTGATGACAATAAATGATTATGTAAAAATGTGATCGAAAAAAACTTTTTAAGATCCCAAAATGGAAAAAAACGGAAAATTCTGAGTTTCCGAACAATATTAATGGCAAGATATCTATTTACAAATTATAAGTGCTTTATATTATTTTTATTGTATTTTTTAATTAAATTTTTTTAAATTTAAAAAAATCAAAAAAGTTAATTTTTTGATTTACTAGTTTATATATAATTTTGAATTTGATGAGAAGAAAACTGAATGATTAAATAAGTTGCTATTTTCAAATCATGCTAACCAGAACCTTTAAATTTGCCCCCTAGAAAAATTCTACCTAAGGAAACCTTTTTAGTCCTCCCTCTTGAAAAAATTCTGTGGGTGCCTATGTTATTTTTATCTCGAAAATCACAATAAAATTGAAATGGGACTCTTATTTTCGGACAGATGGAGTAATTATTTTGGATAGTTCATTTTTTAAATTTAAGGATTATAACTTAGTTTTATTCAGTTAAAACACTTAAATATAATTTAATTTTGTCGGGGGGGGATTTTTTTAATTTACATAATATTAATTATTTTGGATAGTTCACATTTAATACTTTTAAACATTCTAACTTATTCTTACGTAATTAAGATCATAATTCAAACTTTTCTGGGTTGGGTGGTTTTTATCCCCCTAGTTCCCCCTTGTGTACGCGCCTTACTTTAAATGGTAAAGAATTAGAGATAATAAGAAGTTTAATTAATAAGAGACTTAAATTTAATTTTCGACTAAACGCATCTTTTTTTTATATTTATATTTGTAACTTGATAACTCTAAATGATAAAAGGATTATTTTTATGTTGTTAAATCTGCAAAAATTTTGTTTAACTTGTTAATATTAACGAAAATTAAATTACTAAATATTATTTTGTGTGTCATTATCTATATATAATATCAGTTAATGTAATTGGTTACAGTACTAGAACACTTATATTTCATTGGTCAGGCATTATATTTTCGCTTTTATATAATAAATGATTGTTTGTTTCATTTAAATTATTTTGTCCATAATTATAATGAAATATAGTATAGATTTTATTTTGAAAGATCAAGGTTAATTTATCTTTATATTAAAATGAATTTCACGCTATCATTTTAGAAATACTAAAAGATGAAAACATGATAACAATTTTAAATTTAGCGGACGAATCAAGAGTAAACAATTCTGAGATAGGAATAAATTCTGAAATTGTTGATAGCTCTGATTATCATGTGACACCAATCAATTATAAATACTCTAACACTTCGAAACAAAATTCAAATGTTAAAAAGCATCGTCGGAATAGGACGACATTCACAACTTATCAGTTACATGAACTCGAGAAAGCTTTTGATAAAAGTCACTATCCAGACGTTTATAGTAGAGAAGAGTTAGCAATGAAAATTACACTTCCAGAAGTCAGAGTTCAGGTTATTTTTTATAGTTTTCTTAAAAAATACATAATTGGAATTTAAATGATAGCCAAACTATTTGTCTCAGTTATGTTATTTTATTTCATTAATTTAAGACTTTTAAATACTTTGAACCCTCACAATCGATTAGATTGAGTAGGGTTCTTGAGTACTGCAGATATTGCAAGAAAGAACGTCATCAATTTCCAAAGATGAATTTTCTATTCTTCAGAAGAATTTTTATTCACATTATGAGAGGTTGTATTGTGATTAACATCCCACGTGGGAAAAGTAAAGCAGCCTCTCTAAATAAAATTTAAAAAATAAAAGCATTAATTTAATTAATTAAATAAATTATTAAAATAGAATTAAAACTAAAATAATGTTGCTGAAGATGATCAAAGATTGAGATCGATACAAACCCAAAGTTGATTTTTTTAAAAATTCTTTCACAAATATCTATTCTAAAAATTTTTAATTATTGTTCTCAAGATTATATATATGTATACATCGAAAAGTAAAATCTAAATAAAAATCTATATACAAGGGATGAAAGGAAGACGACACATTTCGAGATAAAAAGCCGATCATCTAGTCAATCCCTACCATTAATCTAACACATTTTACGGGACCTTACAATAATTGAGAAATATTTTACCAACTTTGTGAATCGAAATATAAAAGAAACAGGATTAGAGGCTTAATTTATAGCTCTTGGTGTTGTCTTCAACTTTTTTGTTAATAAACTAAGTTCCTTGTTAAATCAGAATGGTTATTCTAAATCCTTTCTTGAAAAATTAATAAAGGAAACAGTGGATAAGATACTTTTGAAAGATAGTTCGAAAAATCAGTGGTTTGCTTCTCTTGATGAAAATTATGAACATGAGATATTAATAATATGTATAAAAATATTATTTAATTTAAAAACTTTGAAAATGCATCGTTAAAAGCAACTAACAATGAATTAAATTTAAAAATTATATCCCGATCTCATAAAATTCAAAATATGTTCAGTAATAAATATTATATATTAATGTAATATATTACACCTTTAACACTGTTCTGACATTTTTATGAATGTAAATGTAATGGGTGTGATACCACACACTGATTGTCATCTCTGTAAACGATAACGCAACTGTGGAAAATTCTAGCTCAGTTGTAATGTTGATGTTAGTTTCAAGGAACTTAAAAAAACTAAATTAAATAAATTTTAGTTAGTTGTTTGTATGTATATTTCACCCAAAATTAAAAAAAATGATTAAAAAAGAAGAACAAAGAAATTTGTTTTAATAATTTAGATTTGTAAAATTAATACATTTTCCTTAAAAATAATATTCGATTATGATATAATTGCAAATTCTAATTCGACTTCAATTCAGAATTATAGTAACATCTACGACAAGGAATAGGAACCGATTCCTTTGGTGAATATTGAACAAATAATAATGAAATTGTTACCGGATTGATTCAAATTGAATGATGAAGTGGAAACGTTGGAAAACACATTCACAAGATATTTTAAAGTAGTGAAAATTCAGGAAAGCTATGGAGATAATTTTGTGATAGCTTTGTTATCACCAGATTTTTTGTCAACATCCAGAAATCTAAGTAATCCATGTTCAAGAAAAGAAATCAAAGATAAATGATGTAATGACAGCGTGAGAATATTGCCGAACGAATGAATCAACGAAAGAATATTTCGTGAAAGTAAGGTAGCAGTTAACAATCTGTTGAAAAATACATCGATTCAAAAGGAAGTTTAAAATGCCTCTTATTACATGTACAACAAATTAAAAAGTGCAAAATAAGTGAAAATGTGAAAAATCTCCGAAAAAAGGAGATGAAAAGACTAAAAATGTCGATGAAATTAACGAAAAACCGAACAAATGTGTGCAATATAACCAATATATGGACAAGATATTTGTATCATAGACACCGAAAGAAAGAATGTTACTCAAAAGCAAAAGGATAAGGTAATATGGTATATCATAAAATATACCACAACCGAATGATGGACAATTCAGATTTCCTGAGAAACCACAGAGTGCAGTCAAGTGGTGAAGAGGCTGTGTCGAGTTATCAGAGGGCTACAAAAGATGATTTCAGAGAGACAGATATTTAAATGTTATCGAAATTTAAGATTGATAAAATGTATTAATGATAAAATTTATAAAATTAAAATACAATCAAATATTAATATTATAAGTATTTTTATTTATACCCGTTTTGTTTATACCAAATTGTTTCTCAAAAAATAAGTTTGTCCAAATTTATTATTGTTTATTAATTTTAAACATTTTTTATATTATAATAAAATTTGAATGTCAGAAATAACTTGTAACCATAATTCCGAAGATGTTCCAAGAACATCTAACAATGCCAATTAAAACACGAAGATACTAAGAAGGAAAAACTATGCACGCAATTACTACCGATGACGACAAGAAGCAAGACAAAGTAAGGACAACAAGAATGGATGCCAAAAAGTTAAAGGAGTTCAAACACATAAATTTATTTTTCAAACACATAAATTATTATGTCATGCTGGAACTGAAAATTTATATCATTACATTAAAAATAAATTTTATATGGATAAAAAACGTAAGACAGTAAAAAGTTGTGGAAGCATTTAGAAAATACCAACAAATGAAAACGATGTCAATAAAGGCAAAAGAAGAAAAGATTAAACTAACATGAGAAGAATCATTTGAAAAAGTATACACAGATATTTGTGGTCCATTGTAAGAAAAAGCACGAAAAGAGAGATATGATGTTTTTAAATACATTGCTTTGATACAATAAAATAGAAGGATGAGGGATACCATACAGAAGAAGATGCCAATGAAATTCGGAGCTTCAAATGAAATTTATGTGAACTATGGAAAGAATTTTGAAACAAAGAAGGTGAAGAGATTATGATAGTTAAGGGAATATAGTTGTTATTCTCAAGTGCATATAATCATAACACAAACGCTATAGTAGAATGGCAATTCAGTTCAGTACGAGAATACATCAATGCTAGTATTAGATGGAAAAAGAGAGAAATTGGGCCGAGATGTTATGAGATGTGGAGTTTACGATTAATGCAATACGACAAGCGCCCGGACAGAAGTTGTAATGGGAAGGACAATTAGACAAATCGTACAATTAGAATACATCTTAGAGAAAAAAACATAACTACAAGTTCACTAGAGTGCAATCGAAAAAAAGTGTAGAACAAATAAGAAGGCCATTAAAATTCAGTGACAGAGTTTTGGTAAAGAAAGAAAAAAGGAACAAAGGCTAGGCAGTCATGAAGGACCATACACAATAATCAAAAAGATTCACTATAGAAGTTAAATGTTAGAAGGCATACACAAAACAAAAAATGGTTTAAAATGTTAAATTCAAATTTTTTAAAGAAAATGTTTGATGTTTGGGATTAAAAGTGAAATTAAGAATTTTAATACATAAAATTAATCTAAATTAGATTTGTGAGGAATATTTGAATGTTTGATGTTTTGTGTTTGAATGTGTATGATGATTTGTAAATGTGTCTCTCCTACCCAGATGGATGATTAATATTTTAATTATTATTATCTAAAAATATACTAATGTTTAAATTTATTTTTAATTTCAAATAATTTTAAAATTTTAAATAAGTTTATTAATTTTTATAATATTTAATAAATAAATTAAATGAATATTTTT
Organism: Girardia tigrina; assembly: GCA_001938485.1. Lineage (NCBI taxonomy): Eukaryota > Metazoa > Platyhelminthes > Tricladida > Dugesiidae > Girardia > Girardia tigrina. The sequence goes on from MQRK01227743.1 coordinate 19,694, forward strand.
TAAATAATTAATTATCATTTTAATTATTATCCAATAAGTTTTGAGTGAATATTTTATTAAAATATTTATTTCCCCATTTGCTAAAAAATAATGAGAATTAATTCATTAATCAATTTAGCTTTGAATGCAAATGTACGAAAGTTTTGACAAAGATTGTCTTAAGGACAATCAAAATTGTTGTTTAAATAAAAATATAAAAAGTCAAATTGGTGTTCTTAATAAGATTAAATAGCAAAGTAAAAGATTCATGAAAATTAAAAAACTAAGTTGAATAAATTTTAAAAAAAATAGTTGTAAGTATATAAATATTTATATTATAAGGATTTTGTAATCTACCTAAAATATTTCAGTAGAAATTAAGTATCAAAGAAAATTAATTCGTTTAATAATTCAAATTTGTAATATACAGTGGACTCTGCATATATCGAGGTGGCATTTGTCAAAAAAAACTTCGGTATAGCAGCAGTTCGATATATCCATAACCTTCCATTACCTAAGCACTGATATTTAGTCGATACAATTGGTTTACTGACACTTAATCGCGTCACACTTAATCGCATGTTTATTTAATCGCGTACCCATAATCACATCATAATTAAATGTGGAAATAAAAAAAATAACTTAATACAATAAAATAATAATTACTTTTTACAAGTTGATATGGTCCCCCCTTCACCCTTAGGAAAAAAGTTCACCAGTGGGTGATTTACGTACAACAGTAATTAAAAAATAAAACAACAAGAAAAAATGCATTTAATCAACCAAATTTCTTTATAAGACAAATGACAAATTGCTTTTAAAAATATAAGCATGTCAATTCTTCCAAAATTTGTCAAAGCTTCTGATAATCTTTTATTCAGTATTCGATACTTCCTTTTAGGAATTCGAATCACACTGGTTGCACCTTGTAAAAGATATGCTTTTTGTTGATGTATATCTTTTTTAATCCCTTCAAAAAATTTCCATTAAATAGGATGGTGGCATGAAATAGAGATTATATAGAATAACGGCAGCCTTCAACTACATTATTAGTTCTTGCCATTCCACTACTTCCGGCTAAAAATTGATTCAAATTTGAAAGCAAAAAAAGTTATATCATCCCCACGGATTGTTCTACCTCTTATTTAAGTTCTTTCAGAATAATTAATAAATTCATTCAATTCTTCAATTTCTCCGATTTGAGCTTCTGCTAGAATATCAAATGCATTTTCAGCATTTTCAGGAGGAACAACGGAACAAATTTTATATCAAAAATTAACATTTGTGGCAACAAAAACGCAATTAAATGCATCCGATTAAGTGTGATGCGATTAAGTGTAGTAACACCGGTACAATTACATATCTTCGATATATCCGTATATTCGATGTATCTGTCTTCAATATATACGGAGTGCACTGTATATACATTTTCTTAACAATTATATTTGATTATGAATCGAATTCTAATTCGAATGATTCTTCAATGCAGAATTATGCTGACAGTTGAATAATTTAAATTTAAGTAAAATGTGTAATGGAAAACGTTATTACTTTTACTTAAAAATTTTTAAGTTCTCTCGGAAAAGCGTCATCAATTGATTCAAATTTGGAAGCAAGGGTTCAGCAAAAGTTATATTTTTTATCTGACTTAAAAAAATCTACAAAAAGTCTGAAATCATACATAAAAAAACCTTTTAACCACTAATATAAGTGTTTTTTTCCATTATTGGATCCAGTCTTCCAGCCAGAGCTCTCTAAATGGGAAACTTATCCCTCAAATTTTTCGATAGATAATTTTCTCTGTGTTTCATTCATAGGCATTTTCATAAGACAGTCACATCAGTACTGTAAATTAAATTTAACGAAAATCGTTGACTGGGCTGAACATATTTACCTTGAATTTAAATATGTATTGCTTAAACATATCAGATCAGTTGTCTTAAACAAATGTAAATCGCGGTATATTTCAATGTTTTCTTGTTTCCTCCCCACCAAAAAAAGAAAAGTTCTAGTGGGAACATTGATTGGATCAATCACAATAACAGTACACTTTATTTTACTAAAGCTGAAAGAAAAAAAATAATTTAACTGGAAAGTGAAGTCGTTCAAAATTAATTTTTTGGAAGCAAAATTATATGAAGTTTTGTTAAAATAAAGCCAGAGGTAAATATGATGACTGTAAAAAGACTTTTGCCATAAGCTTTATTGTACTTATTTGAATTTAATTTTTCGGGTTTAACTAACAGCAAATCTAAAAATGAGAAAGGCCTCTCATAATAAATGAAGATTTAAAAATTAGTCTATCATAAAATTGAACAATTCATGTATACCATCCTAGATAAAAAGCAATGTCATATATTACATTAATAAAATATTGAATTCGTGTTGAAATAAATATAAATTTAGATTTTACTATCAGAAAAAAAATTTCATGAAATTAACTGCGGAAAGAATTTTACACAACACTGTTTTAAATAATTATCTAAATTTCTTTAAAATTTTAATATTACCTAAATAAATATAATATAATAATATTATAATATAATAATATTACCTATTCCCTAATAAATTAATTTTTGTTCAATAGTATTTTAAAATTTAATATATTTAACTTAATCAATTTTAAACAGTAAATACATTAGAAGAACCTAATAAAAGCAAAAAATTAAATATGTATTTAAATTAATAGAATAACATTTTAAAACTCAACATCATAAACAAATACATTATCCCACCATTTTACATTAAATTTCCTTACCATTTCTGATTTACATTAGATCTTTATAAAATCTTAAAGTCATATTTTAATGTAAAAGCTTCTCTTAAAATGTAATTGAAAACTAGAAAGTTGAATAAAATGTCTTATACTTCAAACTAATCTAATAATTCACGACATATGTATAATGAACAATTGGAGTTTTCTTATAAATAGAGCATTAATTGTCTCATTGTTAATTTTCTCTTTGATCTTAATAAAGTAGAATTTCTTAGATCATTGTTTACTCTAATGTACATAGGTTTACATCTGCTTTTTGACTTAGTCAAGACAACACTATTATAAATAATAAATATAATTAAATTATCAATAATTACTACAAAAATTTACAACATTTTAAATGTTTTTATGTAATCAAATTCAAGAAAAAAAATATTTTACACATTCCAAAATCATTTACTAAATTTCTTTAAAATTTCTTATAAATACCACATTTGTATTTTTTAAAAATTAATTGAATGCTGTTCTCAAAAATATTCCATGTAAATGTATTTATGTATTTCTAGTGATGATATTAAATAAGAAAGTCTGACTACTGCAATCAGTACGCTTGTTAAGAAAACCAATCATCACTCATCATTGCAATCAGAATTATTCGTAGAAAAAAGTGTCGTCGACTGCATTACAAGATATTCGTCAAGTGTTGGTCAAGTTTTCTTGAATATCATCATCGTCGAGTGACAATCATTTAAGATTAAGTCTCATTGAATAACGTGACAGAGGTGATTAATTAATTAATATAGCGTACCCAGGCGATATACACCAATGGAAACATATGGTAAGCACGATCTGCGCAATTCAATAATAATTAATTTCAAATTAATTTTGACTTTACAAACACTTTCCTGAAAAATATTTATCTACTGAGGCATTTAAATACTTTCGATTTAATATATTTATTAATTTGGAAATGTAATTAATTGAAAATAAGTATTGAAATGAACAATGTCCTCTCAGCTTTGTTAAAATTCAATATAGTTTTCATAAATAACTGATAAAGCAATACAAAAATAAATCAAAATTTTTGAAAAATTTTTTATCCTATTACAATTTTAGCCATAGAGGTGAAATTTATGTATTCTGAATAGAATAAATATATTAGGGTGTCCCATAAGTTTCTTCCCTTTTTTTGATGCGAAATGAATACATGATATTTGTTGTTTAAAGTTGATTTATTACTGTTCTATTCTATAACCTTTCTCCATCTCTCAGGAAGCCTTCATGCAATCTTCCCAAAATTGTAGAGGGTTACTTTCTAAATATTCATCTAAGTTCATCTTTATTTCATTTATGGACTTGAAAGATTTTCTACGGAGAATATTTTTTAAAGAGAGGCACAAGTAATAATCGGATGGAGCAAGGTCTGGGGAATATGGACTGTGAGGTAGAACGTATCTATCAAACTGTAATAATTTTTGCCTTACAGCCAACGAAACATGCGGTCTTGCGTTGTCGTGATTGGAATACGACACCTCGTCGGTTCCCAAATTTTGGCCGTTTTTTGTTATGACAGTTTTTAATTGATTCAGTTTATTGAAATATTTATCAGTATTGGCCATATCACCTTGAGGAAGGAGCTCGTAGTACACTACACACTTCCAGCCCCATCAAATGCGCAGAAGAATCTTCTTCGGATGAAGCCAAAGCTTCGGAATAGTTGAAGGTCTATTTTCTTTAGTCCAAGTGCTTTTTTGATGCACATTTTGATGCAAAATCCAAGTTTCATCTCCAGTAACAAGACCGTTTAAGAAATGATTTCTTTCGTGTCGCTGAAGAAGCAAATCGCGGTTCATATGGCCAGTCTTCGTCAATAGGTGTGTAACCCAAACTTCACATCGATTCGGATATCCCATTATGATTAAATGCTTATCTACCTTTGTCTTGGGAATGTTAGTGACATCAACTATCTCATGCACACTATATCACGGATTTTCGACGAGAACAGTCTTGATAATGTCCCTATCCGTCGTTGCTTGGCGGCCACTGTGATTTTCATCTTTCAAATCAAAATTGCCAGCTCCAAATTTCTTCAACCAATTTCGGACAGTTATAATAGTCGTAGCACCACTACCGTAAATGGTACGAATCTCATCTGCAGTATGTTTTGCACTATTGTCTTTTTTAAAGCAATGAAGCATAGCACGCTGCAAATGCTTTTTTTAAGTTTCCATATTTAAAGGTGCAGGAAAAAAATTAAGAGACTTTGCATCAACGAAACGAACTTTAAAATGCCTCTGAGACGACTGAAATCTATGTCATATATGGCAAAGAGATAAGCATGCATGTTTATATAAACATAACTAGTTAGAATCATTCATAGCGTGGTGTGGAAGAAATTTATGGGACAACCTAATTGTAGAAAAACATTTCTTCTTATAAAAAAATTAACAATTAAATAATTAGTTTTTAAGTTTGTTTAAATATTCACTTTTTTTAAAAATAAAGTTTCCAAGTCAAGCGTGTTATTTTCTCATTATATAAAATGTCGTCTTCAAATAGTGTCAGAAGCAACGAAATTGGACATATTTCGTCAAGAATGGACTCCACAATCGGAATTCTACAGTATTTTGATAATCCGCAAATAAAAACAGGTAGAAGCAATTTTCACTATTGGGAATATCGCCAAAGAAGAAGCTAAATACAACCACCTTCTTGCCAGCCTTACTCCAAGTATCTTGCACTCAGTCCAAGATCAACTAACCATTTCATCAAGTACCCCATACTCGGATTTAAAACGAAGAATAATCATACTCAAGCAAAAGGCAAAGTCATATCATCTACAAGAACTGTTTGATCAGAAGAGAATCGGTGACTTACAACCGACAGAAATTCTACAAAAAGTCAAACGAAACGTTTCAGAACTGCAGTCAAGTTCAACAAATGACGATTCACTTCTAATACGTAATCTCTTTATTAGATCCTTACCCTCACAGATTCAGCTCCATCTAACAACCCGAAATGACAAAGATGTTGATGATCTAGTCGAAATGGCCCGGTTACAAGCCAGTCAGAATTTGGAGAATCACAATTGGTTGCAGAAATATCTATTTTAAGAGAGGAGATCAACGCGCTCAAACAAAGAAGCTTTAGAGATGCAACAAACCCTAAAATCTGCCATTATCATAATCGCTTCGGTTCCAAAGCTATTAAATACCAAAAACCTTGTAAATGGAACAACAATATTTCGGGAAAAGGGACTGGTTCCTTGTAAAGCCGGCTCAGGGAACCGAATCAACTCAAAAACCGACCTCAATCTCCAGAATTTTCACAATTCCTGCAAAAACACAGAGATGCCTAATTAATTTTCTCATAGACTCTAGTGCCGTTCTGCACTCAAAACAATTTCAACATGACAATTCAAACTCAAGTAAAAAGTTAACTTCAGCAAGCAACTTTCCAATTAAAGTTTAGGGAACCAAATCGATGACTTTTCAATTAGTTGGACTCGAGCAAAGATTTCAGTAGAAGTTTGTGGTTGCAGATGTCAACCGACCTATCCTAGGATCAGATTTCCTAGCATATACCCATGTCATTGTTGATTGTCAAAACAACCAAATTCGAATCGATGAAAACGTTATCCATGGCTCCAGCAGATCAATTGCACAATGTAAGTTACAAACTTTATATTGAAACTGAAGGAAAGCCAATTTTCAACCATCCCGACGCATTGGTGGGAAAATACTTGAATCAGTCCGTCGAGAATTTGAGAACATACTGCAAAAAAATTATCAGAGAGAGCAAAAGCGAATGGGCTTCATCACTAGTTGTGGTAAAAAAAGGTGAAGGCTCTTACAGGCCATGTGGTGACTACCGACTATTAAATCCAAGATCGAAGACCGACCGCTACCCACTACCACGCATGTCAGATATACCATCAGCAACTGCAAAATATTCTCGACTATTGATCTGGAGAAAGCCTACCACTAAATTCCGATCCATGAAGAGGACAAACACAAAACGGCGATTATCATTCAATTCGGACTCTATGAATACAACTTCATGCCATTCGGACTGAAAAATGCCTCCCAAACTTTCCAACGGTACATTGATCAAATTCTAAGACCGTTTCGAGCATTTGCATTGTCATATATTAATGAAATAATAATATTCTCACCTGATCAAAACAGTTACAAACAAAACCTCGCTGCCGTCAGAACAGCATTACAACAGAATGGGCTGAAAATCAATGAAAACAAATGCAAATTCCATCAATATAATGTGAACTTTCTGAGTTTTAACATCTCGTGTGAGGGAATACAATCGATGCAGGACAAGATTGAACAGATATTGAATTTAAAAGCTCCAGCAAATGGGAAAGCACTGAAAAGCTTCATCGGAGCACTAACTTTCTGTCAGTGGATGATACCACATTTATCGCAAATAACATCACCTTTACATGATTTAGCCGCATCAGCCAACAACAAGAGGAAGCTATTTAATTGGACGAGAGAACACCAGGAAGCGTTCGAAACGTGCAAACAGAGTCTATCAAACATTACCTCGATGGTAGTACCCAATCAGGAGAAAATCATGGTACTATACACGGACGCCTCAACTAACGCAATCAGTGCAAGTCTTAACCAATACAATACATCAGAAAAACTGGAGCCAATAACCTTTTTCTCTCGCAAACTCAATAGAGCAGAAAAGAAATACTCAGCATTTGACAGAGAACTCCTAGCGGTATATCTCTCGATCAAACACTTTAAACATCATTTAGAAGGAACAAAATTCATTCTGCGAACCGATCACAAACCCATACTGCACATTCATAGCATGTAAGAACCATCCAACAGGCAATGGAGATGGATCGAATTCATTACTAGTTTCTCATTCGACATGCAACATGTGGTAGGAAAATCCAACACAATTGCAGAATACATATCAAGACCAGATCATGAGATTTCTAATTTGAATCGAGTATCAACTCAAGAATTAGCCAGAGAGCAAGTCACTGATCCAAGTCTTCGAAACCTCAGAGCAACATCTCTGAACATGCAAACCAAAAATGGATTGTTAATCGATACAACAAAAAAGGACAGAATTATTTTGCCAAACAAATACAGATTCCAAGAATTCTCGAGACTGCACAATATAGCCCATCCAGTAGTCAAAACAACAACCAGTCTATTGGCAGAACGATGTGTGACCAAAATTGAGGTCTGAAATCAGGCAATGGATACGAGGCTGTCATGAATGCCAAAAAGCCAAAATAAACAAACATACAAAATCTCCACTTGGGACATTTCCAGACCGTGAATGATTCAAAGTGGTCCACATTGATATTGTTGATCCTCTCCCGCAGGTAGAAGGTAAAAGATTCATTTTAAATGTAATTGACAGGTTGACATCATAGGCAGAAGCCATACCAATTAAAGAAATCTCGGCAACAAAGGTAGTCGAAACATTCGAAAGAGAATGGATCTCTCGATATGGATGTCCTGAAATCATTATTTCAGATCAGGGGACCCAATTCTGCTCCGAAACATTCAACAAGCTATGTGAAAAATATGGCATCGAACATCGATGCACTACAGCCTATCACCCACAATGCAATGGGAACGTGGAAGGGTTCCATCGCACAATGAAAAATGCCCTCCGAGCACATGCGAACAATGCAGAGAGCAATTGGGCAAAGGATCTACCTTTAGTCATGCTAGGCATTAGAAATTCAGTAAGAAGCGATCAGCCTGTAGTGCCTTCGCAAATGGTATTCGGAAGCGCCGCCAACCTTCCAGGTGACCTAATTATTGAACCGTACAATCATGAAACTCCAAAACACTCGACTATTGAGCAAGCAATAAAATATTACAACATAGTTCGTTACCGAAGACCAATACATCAAACAATTTTTATTCCACAGGATCTATACAGCTGTGAATATGTATGGATCAGACGTGAAACTAAAAGAGGCCTTCAAAATCCATATGAAGAACTGTTCAAGGTTATCAGCCGAAGCACGGATTTGAAAACATTTGAACTGAAAGTCGATGAAAATATCAAGACTTAAACCCTGCTTCGACCTACAAGATCTTCCAATATGAGGGGGAGTTATGTAGAAACACATTTCTACTTATAAAAAACTAATAATTAAATTATTAGTTTTTAAGTTTGTTTAAACTAATATATTGGGTGCAATTTTTTAAATAGGTTTTTACTATTTTCGTTCAATAAAATAGGATAAAAATAAATTCATCAACATTTTTACTTTGATTTATTTAATTAAGTAATTATATTATTTTTAAGAACATACTATTAAATTACAAGTGTTTTAATTAAAAGAAAATCTAGGATAAGAAACTAAAAATAAAGTCTCACATAATCTGATTAGCATGTTAGCAAAAGAATAAATTATATACGATTATTAATGAAAAGATTTTTTACATAAAAAAAACAACCTATCAGCGCCAATAGTTGCCATTACCGGTGAATTTTTAAAAAATCATGCTTCCATAAAAAATTATATATCTACTTACTCCAATGTTGAAGATTTACCACTAAAATTTAAAATAAATTTTTAGTCAAAGGAAATTTAAAAATCAATGTCAGAAAGAAACAATCGAATATACTAAGCCTTTAATAAAATTTTATTAAATCATAGATATTATATTAAAAGTTCATTTGTTCAATTTTATTTTAGGGACTAAAAGAGACATTGCACCAGAATTTTTATAATTTAGGTTCGATAAATAGATGAAATAATCAAACTGGTTATTCAAATCGTATAAATTAAAATTGTAAAATTAAGTACAGTCAAGTAATAATTTTGAATTGCTTATTGAGCTTCTCAGTTTTCAACAACCTTGCATATAAGAGCAGTTCTAATTTAAGAGATAATGTTAACAACATAAGATAATTAGCAAACAGGGAATGCATGATCTTCATTGCTATGTTTAATCAGTTTACTTAAATACCTTTATGAACATGACAAAATTTATTAAAATTACATACGAAGATTTTAGGTTTTAATTTGTAATGTATAGCTTTCAAATATTTTTGATAAAGTTCAGAAATTGAAAAAAAATTGGAAATTCTAAAAAAAACCAAAACGTCTTTTTTTAATAAACATAGAAGAAACAGTTTCTCACATTAATTGAAATAATTTAAAAAATAATAAAAATAATTTTATTAAACATGATTTCATTTTTTTTCAAAATAAATATTACGTCAATATTTCAAAATGTAATTAACTTCTTAAAATGTAGGTTTGGTTTCAAAATCGACGCGCCAAATGGAGAAGACAAGAAAAAATTCAGAGTGATAGTCAGCATAAAAATATACAAGAAATGGTTTTGTCTAACGTTGGCAAGTCAATAGGGCATGCTTTATTTTCAACATCTCATAATCCTTTTATTTGTTCAAATAAATCAACATGTCCATCGGAACTCATTTTTACTCAATGTCCAAATTTCCTACAACAATCATCTAACTTCAATTCTCCAATTATTTCATTCCCAAATGCTACTCAAACTTCACTGTCATATCCTAAATAGGCTTACTTAATTTATGTGAATATGTTAATTAATTTACCATATTTGAATTAAAGAATGAAAGATACATTATTTTTATGAAAATTATTTAATTATGTAGAATGAAGTAATGCATAAAATCTATAAAGTATATGAATACAATTCATTAATTGTCAATAATGAGATCAATTAATTTTTTAAAAATATGATATAGGGCCTTAAAAGCTGACAGTAGTGGAGAACAAAATAATAACAATCTTAGGAGCAATCAAGCATTATCCTGATAATTTAATTTCATATGTACTACCCATAATCGATATTATGCAATTAATTTGGATAGACGATGCGTGAATCAATGTAATGTTCTGTATGAAGAGCTAACTAATTTTTATTGTTAACACTGATACATCAGAATAATTGGTATTTACAAATATTCGGTTTTTCAGCATTTATATTAAAACTGGAAATTAAACGTGTTTCTGATTAATTCTGATTTTTATAATATGTAAAAATTGTAAAAACATAGTTTATACAAACGTGGAAAACATGATTTAAAAAATATTTTTAGTAAAATAATGTATTTACTTAATGGCTAAATGATAAATAAATTGGTGCATGAATACAACTTTCTATTTGCAAATTTATTGAAATACCAAAAAAATTATTATTACAAAAATCAGAATTGTCATATATGTAATTTGAATTATCATTAGTAGGGTACATATTTTAATGACCTTCAAATCGAAAATTCGAAAAACTTGACGAAAAAAGAGAAAATTTTTTTATTAATTCCTTACTCCAAATTATTACTATGTATAAAATATGTTTTATCGCCGATTATCAGTGAAAAGATTTTATACATTGAAAACAATCTTTAGTGCCAACAGATGTAATCTGTGTAAATTTAATAGTTATGATTAACTTAACATTTTTAATCTACTATGTCAAATTTTCAAGCTTCTATACTAATATTTTAGTAAATATTTTATTTATGACAACATGACAATCAATAAACATACATAAATTTAGTATTACAAAAACACACACACATGAGATGTAGTCCTCATACACACATATACACACATACACAAATGACACAATCTGACTTGTTTTCCCTTCAGGAGAGTCGGAAACAGAGAAGAAGCTTGATTGTCCGACCAAATCTGGAATAGCATGTCACATCACTTGGTGTGATAAGTTGTTTTTAGTGGAGGACTCCGGAATTGTTGTGTGACCAGGAGACAGAATTGGAGCTGCTGTATCTGCTGTATATCAGATTTGCAAATTCTTGTTTCATTTGCTGTCCATCAGCATTATGAATCCATCTTTTGATCTGTTTTCTGTTTCTTCGTAGAAATGTTCCATCATTTGTTTTTAAGGAGGAGCTTCTTGGCAGGTTTAATTTTTCGATCAATAATTGCAGGAAACCATATCCGTTAATTTTTTTGTACCAGAACACTTGAGTTATCTTCAATATCTTTCAGCTGTTTACATCCTTGATCATGACAGAACTTTTGCCTCTTTTTATACTCAACATACTTCTTTGCTACTTCAGGAAGTGAGTGAAACTTTTGTTCTAACTGCTCTTTTCGATAAGGAGTCGAAGTTCGCAATTTTCTTCCCAGAGCAAGTTCACTGGTGATGGCATTTGAGAGGTAAATGAGCATTTCTATGCTCTAGGAGAGCCACATCCAGCGGAGTTCTTGTTGCAAGCCACTTGGTTAACAGGGATTTTACTGTTTGAACAGCTCTTTCGGCAAGTCCGTTACATTGTGGAAATTTTGGACTACTTGTTGAATGCACTATGTCACGGTTGTCACAAAACGACCCAAATTTCCATGAGTTGAATTTTCCATGAGTCCATTATCCGTGAAGATCTCTTCTTGTGTACCATATTCAGCGAAATTTGATTTCATCACGTCCAGCAAAGTCTCAAAGTCTGTGCTACGAACTGGATATAAATTAAATTAGTGTGAATATGCATCAATTATGACCACATACAGTTGCTTGTCAAGTTCAAAATAGTCCACGATCACTCTTTGAAATGGATAATTTGGAAGATCTCTAATTATTAAAGGTTCCTTTTGATTAGATTTTCCATTTTTCTGACATGCACTGACATTTTTAACCACATTTCTAATGTCGTTGCTGATTCCCGGTCAATATTCAGCTTCCCTGGTTTTGAACAGAGTTCATGTAATGTCAATGTGGTCCAAATGCATTTGATGTAAAAGTTTTCGTCTTAATGCCATTGCAATCCCCATTTGTCTCTTTCTGAACATTTAAACCTTGTTGAACATAGAAGTCTTCGCGGTCGCTCTAGAAGGCTTAAAAATACATGCGTTGAAGGAACTTTTTGTGAATGGCCATGGTTGAAATAATTTACATCTTAATCGAACTTAAGCAGAATTAATTAAAGAAACATGTTTTTTTAAATAAATAAAGTAATTAATTAGAAATTTTAGTTAATTTAAAAATTTAAGGAAAATCAAAATTTAAATTTCTATTGTAAATACTTCCAAGAAAACACAATTTTTTAGTATGAAGAAAAAATATGTAAATATATATATATATAAATGTGTACGTGTATATATATTATATATCATGTAAAGTTGATTGTTTAAATAATAGCGGAATCACCGCACAATTTTTTAAATATATAGTTTCCGATTTTGTTGAATTTCAATGATTTTGGGTAAAACCGAATTAATGAACAATGAATCCGTTAAATCGGATAATTTTGAATCAATCTCCAAAGAAAAACTATTTATCAGTTTTATATCACCAAAAGACAGCATTTATACTTTATTAATTCCGTTGTAAATGATACGGATAATAAGAAATTAATTAATAATATTCGGGAATATTCCCGGATTTTCAAAAATTCATGTTCGCTGTCCTCAGTACAGAATTCCCTTATGTATGCCAAAGAAAGAGAACGAGAAAAAGTCCTCTTGAGGACTAAAATTATTGATTGGATGCGCAGCGCGACACCAGGCCATCCATTTTGAATGCATTGTATGAGTTCTTGCATTTCTGGATCGTTCGTAGTAGCCTCTGAATATACTTTCCTTGATTGCTCAAATAGAGGAAGATCAGCTTTCACTGCTAAAACTTGTGCTTCTATTAAATTCTCAGACTCTGCTCCAGCTTTGAGTGTCTATTGAACTTCGAGAGAGATGATCTGCGATTGGAATAGACTTTCCTGGTTTGTTAAAAAAAGTTGTAATTTGAGCAGCATTCTTAATAGCCGTGAGCTGATATCGGACATTGGTTTACGAAAGATGCTTTCCAGCGGTTTGTTGTCTGTTGGCATTATTTCAAGTTAGTTCAGATTGGGATGAGAAGTATTGAGTGATGGATTTAAGATTTAACATTTTCTATTGCCAGCATTTCTTTTTCAATTTTCGCATATTTCTGTTGAATCGGTGTCATGCTGCTGCTTGCGTAGGCGACCGGTTGATTATCTTGCATGAGGCATGCAACGAGACCTTCCTGCTCAAAGTCTCCGCATCCACCGTCGTCCATCTCCATCGCTTCGATTTCTTTACCTCTCAGGATTCCTATTTTTTAGTCGGCTCCTCGTAGTATCTTGGTTGGTTGGGTCTACTTTGAGTCGACATTTGTCGGTTAGCTCCTCATTTTGAGTTTTTGTTTTTCAGGTTCTTCCAACTGTGGCAGTGACATCAGGTCTTCTTGTTTCTCTTTGATTACTGGCCCACTGTCTTCTCAACATATTCTTTTAGCATTCTTCACTTCTATGGTTATTAGCTGTACAGATTTTGATAATTTCTTTTGATATGGCCCTGTGTTCTGCAAGCATGGTAGATGACGGGCAATCTTTCGATACATTACCTGCTTATGTGTCCCATAGGCCTTCCGAATTGTAAATCTTCCGCACCAAAATTTCTCACTGTTGGTTGTGGGCTTCTCTTGTTGCTGTTGAATGGCGTTTCAAATCCTTTAGCTGCAGCTTGTGTATTGCTTCTCCTGGATTGTACTTGGATCCAATCGTCTTTCACTGTATTGACATGATCATATTTCTTTTGTATCTGGTCCATTTTTGTCATCATTTTTTTTTATTTGTAATATTATTTAAATCTCTCATCTCGACTTCTTTAAGATCTCTTTATCACTGGAACAGATCAATAGTCTCTCTTTCTCTAATTCATCTTCGTCCCAATTGTATGCGGCCAATTTCTTGACCAATTTGGCCACAGTCTTAAAGTAGTCTTCAAATGATTCGTAACTTCTCTGGTATTCCATAATTTCTGCCAGGTCTTCAAATCGAGAACTCTTCTTGGAGAGTGCTTTTCGTAATCGATCTTCGAAGTTCTTCCTACCGTCATCTACTTCCTCATAATCTTTGATGGCATCGTCTTCTAGCAGAGTTTTCACCAAAATAGTTTTTAGATTTTCTTTTGTGTTTGTTAGCTCGAAGAATCTACGGCATTTGGAGATGAAAATTACAACATCTTCTCCTTTCTTGAATCGTTCTGGGACAGATCACGATAGGATTATCTCCGATGCTGTGGTCGCCATGTTAGAAAAGCTGTTTGCACCGCAAACTTCATCAAATTCTGAGTCATCCGATTCTGAACCGATCCGACGGACTGCGATACCGGCACCTATCCACTGGAGGTGAAATATCGGCACGTGTTGCCCCTTCAACGAAACCACCCTGTGTCTCAAAAGCAAACCGTGGAGACCTTCCACGGTTCCAAGTGGAACCCACCGCCCCACGTTCGGCGGTGCACAACGGAATACCGGCGGACACACAAACAGAATACCGGCAGGCACTCGACATGTGGGGATCACAACCGACAATGAAGCGACCGAATACGGGTGTCGACCATCACAACTCGATCCGATGGCTGTCACCTTAGACGTTAAATACAGGGTTATCATAAAGTAACTAGAGTTTTAAAACCACTTTAATATTTCGTAGAAATAGTGGAAAACACAAAACAAATTGAAAAATGTATTCAGTTATATTTCGGATTTATG
>MQRK01227752.1:5048-23199 GCA_001938485.1 Girardia tigrina
AAGCCAACATTGAAAGTCGATTACTGATATTCAATTCATTGCTTACAAGACAACGAAGATGGTCGTTTTTGCATAATATTGTGACTGGAGATGAAAAATGGATTTATTATGTTAACTCGTAACGCAAGAAATCGTGGGTTCATCCCGGCGAACCGTCCACGTCAACAGCAAAAAGAAACATTCATGAAAGCAAGGTTATGTTGTGCATTTGGTGGGATCAGAAAGGTGAACTGTACTATGAGCTGCTGAATTCGAATGAAACTGTTAATAATACATTGAAGTTAATGAAATTGAACGATGCATTGAAGGAAAAACGTCCTATTCCAGCCAACAAACAGCGCACAGTGATTTTGTTCCATGACAATGCTCGGCCACATGTCGCAAAACAAGTAAAAAACACGTTGGAAGCACTTAAATGGGAAATTCTACCGCATTCTGCCTATTCACCAGATTGTGCCTCATCAGATTATCATCTGTTCCGATCAATGCAAAGCGCTCTTCGGGAGCAGCACTTCAGAAACCAGGAACATATAAAAAAATGGCTGGAACAATGGATCGCATCAAAAGACCAAAACTTTTTTNTCGATGGAATTCATAATTTGCCTGAAAGATGGTCGAAAGTCATAATTAACGATGGAAAATATTTTGATTAGAATAAAACTTATTATGTCATATAAATAAACTTGTCTGTTCTGCAAAAAATCCAAAAAACTAAGTTATACACCTAATAGTAGTCTGGACTGACTAATGTAAGAAGGCATTTCATGATATTAAAGAAACATTGATAACAACACCAGTATTACGTTTCCTTTATTTTAAGAAGGATTTTATCTTTATTTATTTTAAGAAGGAAAGATAGCTTAGATAGTATAGTACCTCTATCTCAAATATTAGAATCAAGTAAATAACATGTGATATCATACTGATCCAACGCAATTTCGGTACATGAATGAGCTTATTGTGTAAAAAGAAAAGAACTATTGGATAGATTCTACTTCTCTCAACACATTAACCATTATTTATATGGATAAAGATTAAAAAAAGATTCTCTAATAAAATTGGAATTTTAAACAATTTTCACTTATTAATAAATTGAAAAAAAATTGGCAGATTATTAAAATCAAAATTCGAAAGCCAATTGAAAATATTTATTAATTTCGACAGTTTAATCGTCATCGTCAGAACAAATGATTTTTCAAACCAAATTTACTTATATAGTGCAGTTAATGATTATGTAATCAACACGTTATCAGTACATCATTTAAAAACTATCAATAAAGTTGTAGAGAGTGCAGTTTGAACGTTAATTTTAGGATCCAAAGATCTTATATAACACGCTTCATATGTCACTCTCTCCCAATAATTTTTAAATTGAGTGCACAGAATTTTAAAGTGTTGTGAAGTTATATCTCCTTTACAATGTCTTCTATGTCCTGCAATGTTACTTCTACCTTCATTGCGATTGTGTTCCTGGATTCTCTTACAGAGATGACGTGAAGTCTCTCCAATGTATGTGGCGTTACACCCATTACATTTATATTGGTAAATGAGATCCGAACACAATCCAAATGACGTTGGAGATTTATTGCCGAACATGCTTTCAATTTTCTGGGTACGGGATATTACTTTTAAACTTATTGCATTATCTAACGCTTTCAAAATAGAATTTGTAAATATTTAAACCCCTCTGAATATGGTACAGTTAACACATAACCAATTCCCAAACTTTTATCATTAGTGTTGCAAGATTGCTCTTGATCTTGAACATCTAAAATTTTAGTATTACTTTTTTTATCAATTAATTTATCAATAGTTTCCTTTGTTAATTTCTCCACTATAGATTTTGAATATCCGTTATCATATAATAATTTGTTTAATTTATGAAGGCTGTCATTACATCCTTTATATGTAGATGAAAGAGCTCATGAGCGAAAAATAAGACCTTTAATCATATTCCGATGATATTTGGATTCACAGAAACTGATAGGTGTTGTATTCAACCCCATGTCAGTTTTCTTTTTGTAAATCTCCGTCTCATTACGTCCGTTTTTTCTCTCAAACAATAAATCAAGAAAGGACAAATTCTTATTTTGTTCTTTCTTCATAGTAAACTTTACATTTGAATGCAAAGAATTCATATAATTTAAAAATGGAGAAATATCTGTTTCATTTTGAAAAATCAAAAAAATATCATCAACATAGCGTTTATACGCTAGAGGTTTCCGACCGACAAAAGAATCGATTTTATTTTCAATACTCGAAAGAAATATTGAAGCCAAAGTGGGGCTAATGGTGAACCCATAGCTACTCCGTCAACTTATTTGTACCAGTCATTATTGAACAAAAAATGCACATCTGACGTGGCAAAACTTAACAATTCACGAAATGCAACTTCATCAAGTATATTATGATTAGTAGTATTACTTCTCCAAAGATTGCAACATAAATCAATAGTCTCTTTCAATGGAACGTTTGTAAATAAACTGACAACATCAAAAGATACCATAATTTCATCATTATTTTTAATATCAAATTTTGAAATAAAATCCACAAATTCAAAACTATCAAGACACCCAAAACCTTTTGGAATTAAATGTTTCAACATAACATCGAGAAATTTTGCAATTTCATATTGTGATGTTCAAATCATCGACAATACTGGATGCATTGGAACACCTTTTTTATGTACCTTAGGTAAACCATAAAGTTTAGTAGGTTGTGATCCTACTGGCTTTAATTTTTTCATTCTTCTTTTTTTTTAAGTGGTGATTTTTGTTATCAATTATGTATAAGTATGTCTGAAAATTCTTCTAATAAAGCCATTAATGATAAAATTATTGCACAGAATAAAAAGTTGTCTAATTTGCGGAAAAATGTTTGGTGTTTTTAAATTTAATGTTAAAAATACCGTTTTAAACTTAAGTAACATTGATTTAACCGATGATGAATTAAATATATTAAAGTATGGTCAAAAGCATGGTATTAGAAAGAAAATTAATAAATTTAAACTACAATCCAAGGTTGAAACATTGTTTAATTTTTTAATTATGAATGTTTCAAAATTAAATAAAAGCGTGGATTTTAAAAATTCAAAACACGTGTTTTTTAATAGTACAAATAAATATTTAAAACAAAATGAAAATCAAAGTAATAAAGAATTTTTAATATTAAAAAATCTTAATAAAAAAAGGTAAATATTTGTAAATTTGACAAGGGAAATGGGTTAGTAATATTGAATGATTTTGATTATAATAAGAAAATGAATGAAATACTAAAGTGTTCTCAATTTAAGAAAATCGAAAAATTTAGAAAAAACAGAAAATTGCCCCCATTGAAAGATGACGAATATTTGAGTTCCCTATTATTAAAATTGGCTAATAATAATCACATAAATAAAGATGTCGCGAAGAATTTTAATTTTCACTTAATAAATTCTTTTCTATAACCTTCTTTTCAATACCATAAATTACTTTGAATTAAATTACTATTTTAATACAATAGAAACTTACAAAATTTTATTACTCTATTTTCAGGTAATATTGGATTTAGAAATATTTTTTAATAATATATAATTAATAATAATTTTGACATAATAATTTTATTGATAAGAGCAATATATCACCAATATATGTTGTGCACGAGATTCCGTCAATTGCTGAATCATGTTGATTCCAAACACTTGTAAACAATAAAGCAAGTCTGGAGCTTTCTACACGACCAGGCATTCGTCTTTCTCTTCCATACGTTCGCAAAAATGCTTCCTGGAACATCTTCAAATGGAAAGCGAGCTAAATTAGAAAGACATATTTTTTTGAACTTCATCATTTGATTCATGAAAAGAACGTAATTCAAGTTCTTACACTTTCCTTATAACAGCCTGGTAGAGATGAAAATAACAACCAGTAACATTAGTAGTGGTTGAGCTTACACGAAAAGCATCCGTAGTAGCGATTTCGAAATCCATAAGCATTTTCTCTTGTCATTATAAATATTTAACAAAGTGTGATGAATCATCCGGAGACCAATTTTTGAACCAATTAATAATAAATTAATTTCATTTCATTTCATTAGTTATCTAGCATAAATTCATTTCGCTTGTTTATTCAAGCATTTTCCGTTACACTTGAAAAATATGTTTATTTATCTTAAAATATTTCCAAAATCGGTGTCAGTATCGTTTTTTGGATATTGCTCATCACAAATTCCTATTGAAACAAAAAAAAACAAATCCGAGGATAAAAAATAAATAATCAATATGAAGAAAACATAGCGTAAATTTTCCAGTGAAAATATAAACTTTCTTTGGTTTAATGATATTCATCGAACGTGAAATTTAAACAGATTCAACGGATTTCTTTCGATTTTTCAATCTGAAATAGAGACCAGATAATCTTTCTCATTTCAAGGAATTTAACGCAATCTCGAAAATCTATTTCTCATCAGCATCTGAGAATATTATGAGATTAATTTCTCTAATAAATTTGGAATTTTAAACCATTTTCCCTTAATAAATCTTTTCTATAACCTTCTCTTCAATACCATAAATTACTTTGAATTAAATTACTATTTTAATACAATAGAAACTTACAAAATTTTATTACTCTATTTTCAGGTAATATTGGATTTAGAAATATTTTTTTTTAATATTATGTAATTAATAATAATTTTAAAATAATAAATTTTATTTATCAATTTTTATTTAAATTAATTATGATTTAATTGATATTGTATATTTATATATACATTAATTTTAATAAAATTTGTGACGTAAAAATTTTAGATTTTCTTTAAAATTTTCTTTTATTTTTTTTTCAAATTTCTTCGTTACTTTTAAACTTAATAAATTGAATAAAAAATATTAAGTTTCAATTGTAACATAATTACAAGTCACTTTTTATTAGATAATTTAAATATTTTTTTTATTTTAAAAGACCAAAACATTATAATTTTATTTATAAAGTTTTTGAATATGTTATGCGGAATTTTGTAATTACTAAATTCATAAAATCGGCGAAAAAATTGCAGAATTCATGAATTAATGATTTAATTAAAGATTTAAAGATTTGGAACAGCTTTTTTTGTCTATTTTGAATGTTTATTAATGGGTTGTAGTGTTTCATCAATAATGATTCTCAAAACTGTCGCCCAAAATGTGACTCAAAACCTTTCTGTAAAACGGAAAACTCTTCCTTTGTAATAGAATTTTTACAATGTTTTTTTACAATGTAACCAATGATTAAGAACCTTACTCGATCGATTCGATTGTGAATGCTCAATAATTCGGGTTTTGAGGTAACGATTTGTCTCCCCAATTTACGAATTTTTACACCCATTACTAATAAATATTTGAACCAGATTAGCTTTCCGATTTATTCGAGAGGAAGCCTTGATTTTTGGATTTCATTTTGGAACTTGTCTTCCAATTTTTAAACCTATGATCATGGTTTCAATATTCTTAGAGGATGCCTGAGGTAAAACATGTACAAAAACAAAAAGATAGATTAGAGCATTAAGGTTACATTGGACAAATTATGTAAACCAACATGGATTAACAAAGGAATAAATTAATAAAAACATTGAAGAGATCAAACAAATAATCTAAATACCATAATCTAAACGATATAAAGCATTTGAAAAGTGTATTTGCAAGAATATAAAGAGTGTCAAAGTGGTTTCAATGACACCGAAAATAATTTTTCGTATCAATAATTATATTGTTTTAATTTTGTAAATAACAATGTAAATAACAATTTACATTTTATGTTTTATTTTTTATCAATCATTATTTTGATAATTTTTGTAATTTAATGCATATTAACCGTTTATAGTTATTAAGAATACCAATTTCACTTTTCATATTTTTATTTAAAAAACAATTTTGATTGTCCTTAGGACAATCTTTGTCAATGCTTTCGTACTATTGCATTCTAAAGTAAATTGATTAATAAATTCATTCTTATTATTTTTAGCAAATGGAGAAATAAATATTTTAATAAAAAATTTACTCAAAACTTATTGGATAATAATTAAAATGGTTATTAATTATTTAAAAATATTAATTTGATTTATTTATTAAAAATTGTAAAAACTAATTAACTTATTTAAAATTTTAAAATTATTTGAAATTAAAAATAAATTTTAACATTACATATTTTTAGATAATAATAATTAAAATATTAATCATCCATCTGGGTAGGAGAGACACATTTCCAAATCAACATACACATTCAAACACAAAACATCAAACATTCAAAATATTCCTCACATCTCCCTCGATTTAAATGGCTTTAGCCATTCAACATTTCTAATAAAACTTCTTCCATCTTCAAGCTGTAACTCGTAACTTCTTTCATGATTTCTTTTCACCACTGTTGCGGGACCCATGTAACGGTCATCTTCTTTTGAGACATTTTCCTCCTTAATTAATACTTTGTCTCCAACTTCAAAAATCCTTCATGTCTCTGATTTTGGTTCAACTGCTTTCAAATTTTGTTATCTTCATAATTGCAATAATTGTTTTTCCACCAATGTCTCAGTTTTCTTCCAAATACTATCTCGGCCGGTGACATGCCTGTCGTAGCTTGTACAGTACTATTTAACATAAACTCGACTTCTGATAAGACTTCTGTCCAATCTTTATGATCTCCATCCTTCATTCTAATATTCAAAGCATCTCTGATCGTGCGAAACTGTTTTTCCACAATTCCATTTGTATTATGATGATATGGACTCGAATAAAATACCTCAACTTTAAATATTTCCGCCATGTTCTTGAACAAAGCCGATTCAAATGTTTTTCCTCTGTCTAAGTGGATTTCCTTTGGTGGTTCGAATTTCCATATCCATCTGTCCAATAACAATTTTCTAACTGTTTTTTCATCTTGACTAGCTGCTGCATTCAAGCTAATATATCTACTAAACTGGTCAATTATTGCAAATATATATTGACATCCATTTATATTTCTTTTGAATGGTCCACAAAAACCAATGTATATTTTCTGGAAAGGTTCATCCACTAATTGCTTTATATGCTTTTCTTTTGTTTTGGTTATTAGTGTCTTCCTTTTCTGACAATTTATGCAACTTTGAACTATTTCTTTTATAAATTCTCTCATTATAAATTTTCCATGTCGAAATCATCTCGGAGGTAGTTATAGACCTTTTTACAACCTGCATGACACAACAATTTGTGCATTTCTTCAATAAAATTTGCTCGTTCTGCCTTTGGGATCCAGTATTTATTATCTTGATTTATGACGATATCATTCATTAATGCTCATTTTCTTGTTCTACCTTTACTTATGTTCTCGATTATTTGTTTTATTTCATTATCATTCTTCTGCCATTTAAAATCATCTGATTCTTTACTTAATGCCAGTGTTCTTGTTTTAATTTTTCCTTTCTTGGCCTCTTCATGCATTGTTTGACACTGATTGCATAGTTCGCACGAATTTCTTGACATTGCGTCAGCATTTGAATGTTTTTCACCTTTTCGATATTCCATTTTCATGTTAAGACTACTCAGAAAATTTATCAATGTTTGGAACTGTGGTGTGATAGGGTTCTTTGTAGTCATCATAAACGTAATAGCTTTATGATCTGTTCGCAACAAAAATCTTTTTCCATACAAGAAATGTTTAAAATGATGTGTGAAATAATAAATTGCAAGTAGTTCTTTCCTTGTGATGCAATAGCCTAGTTCATCTTTATTCATTTTATGTGACCCATACGCAATCACCCTTTCTCTTCCTCATTCGTCTTTCTGTGATAACACCGCCCATATCGTATCAAAACTTGCATATGTGTCAAGAATGAAGTCTTTGGCAAAATCAGGATGTGTCAAAATCGGAGTTTTAATCATTTTGTCTTTTAGTTTTTGAAAAGCTTCCTCACATTCTTTAGTCCAAATCAGTTTCATATCCTTATTTTTACCACATAAACCTTCCAATACTTTTGCATATCTTGCGTAATCATTTATAAATTTTCTGTAGTAATTTGTAAAGCACAAAAAGGTTCGTAAATATTTAATGCATGATGGGCTCTGAAACTTGCTTATCGCGTCAATCTTTGATTTATCTGGTTCAATACCATCTTTACTTAGGATATATCCTAAGAATTTAGTCTTTTCTACAAAAAATTGACATTTCTGCGGATTTATTCTCAAACCTGATTGCTTAATCTTCTCAAATACGTTATTTACTCTTTGAAGATGTTCTTTCTTCTTTTTTTGCGAAAATCAAAATCTCATCCAAATATACGACTGCTTCTTTCCAATTCAAATCTCCTAAAACGTTCACCATTAGCTCCTGAAAAGTTGCTGGGGCCGCAGCAATTCCAAAAGGCATTCTCTTGAAACAGTATTGACCATACTTTGTTGAGAATGCCATCTTAATCTTTGATTCATCTTCTAATTATACTTGATGGTAAGCGTTTCCCAAGTTTATAGTACTAAAGTATTTTGCCCCGTTTAGTGTATTCAACATATCGTCTACATTTGGCTTTGGAAACTCTGGTCGGACGGTTATTTTATTTAACTGACGAAAATCTACACATACTCGAATATCTTGCTTTTCTTTTTTCCAAACACACACTAAAGGAAAGTTCCAAGGGGAATTACACTTTTCGATAAAATCGTTTTCTTCAAAGTGTTTTATAATATCATCTAGTTTCTCTTCAAAATGTTTCGGTTGTCTACACGGTTTTGCCAGTACTGGTTCTCCATGTGTTTCTATCTTGTGTTTGGTTAACGAAGTTTTTCCAATATCCCATTTATCAGCCATGAATATTGACCTGTACTTTGTTAAAAGTTCCATTAGCTCATTTTCACTTGTGGAATTGTGCAATTCTCTTATTCTTTTTAATCTATTTTCATCAGAAGGGCTATGTCTAATGGCCAATATCCTATCGATATTTTATGCTTCTTTCTTCAGTTTTATTCCAAATTTATCCAAAAAATCTATACCAGCAATCATTTCCGGATCTATTTCTTTGACAACATAAAACTCTATTGTTTTCTGTAACCTTTCTATTATCACCTTAAATTGTACAGTCCCATAGTTTACAAGTTCTGAGTCATTCGCACGGTGAATACGCTTTCTTGTTTCTCTAACCTGAATATTTTTCATACCTTTGATTAAATCCGCTTAAATGACATTCACTGGGGCTCTGTATCTAAAAGGCACTGAAAATTTTTATCTTTTATACGAAATTCTACATTTGGCCGTCATTTCAATTTTTTATAATTTATGTCAAACTTTGCTATTTTTAATATATCTGTTGTAATATTTCTTTCCTTTCTTTCTTTTTCAAAATCCATGCTATCACATTTTTCATAATTTTCTTTATTCAAACTATCTAATTCACACATTTCTAGAGGAATATTTTCACACATACAATCAAACATACAATCACACACACATTCATACACACAATCAAACATACATCTGTATTGAATTTCTAGTGAAGCACACTGAAGCATCTCTGAATTTTCTGTAACCTCTGGGATATTCCTGTCTTTTAGAATTTTTTTTCTATTGGTTTTGTCGGTATAGCCCCGTCTTGAAGAGTCATCTCTTCCATACAATTCATCATTTAATTCGTCCAATTCCGCTACTGAATATTTGTGTACGTCGGCCGGTCTCTATATCTTTGATTCGAGTAAATTTTCCTATCATTTACCCATTGATTTCTTCCATTATCTCGTTTCCATTGCTCGCGTTCCTTAAACCTATTCGGGTTTTCATAACATTGTGTTCTTATGTGTCCTTTTTTATTGCAATGATTACATATCACATTTGGACAATCTCTTCTAACATGTCCTTCTTCATGACATGCCCAACAAGTAATTTTCCTGACTTTAAAATTTCTTTTTGTATCTTCTGGAATTTCTCTATTCCGCGGTCTTGTTGTTCTCTTTTTAATTTCCACTGTTTTTCATTTGTTTTCTCTTTTTGTTTTATATGCTGCCACTGGTGCATTTCTTTTCTTTTTCTCATGTTCGAACATTCTTGTTTGTATTTCTTCAATCTCATCAGATTTCGTGATACCTTGAATGGTTATTTGTTTTTGTACATCATCATCATCTATCAAGTTAGCGTATACTAAAGTCGAGAGTTCTTTCTTACCCAACTTTTTCTCTATCATTTTCTCAATATTTTGTTAATAGTAGTGGGACAATTTGTCGCTTATTTGTACTAGTTTTTTTCTGACTAAGACAATTATTTATTTTGGCTATCTAATAATTAATTTTCAAGAAGACTCCATTTAATCAGTATCATATCAAGAATAAAAAAAACAAACGAATCAGAATAATAATTTGTGACTATTCGTCGTCACCTGTTGCATATTTGACGTAAATGTTTTCACAATTTATAGTGGTAATTATTTGTTTACACCTTGTGTTATACTGTTATTAAAAGGGTTTATACGAAACAATTTATTTTGATTACAAAGTTATTTATTTTTAATCATCGTACTAAGCTGACCTAATCAGGACAAGAATAGATAAATTTAGTAATTTTGTAATTAATTTATATCTTTCTTTTTATATCTTTCATTTGCAGATATTTCTTTTATATTTTCTTTCTTTTTTTTTCATTCTTGAAAATAAAATATAAATAAAAAAATAATATAACACAATGATTAATACAAAAGCATAAAGTGTACTACAGGTAAATAAATTACATGAGAACAAAGATATCAGGCATTTTAAAAAAATCAGTTAAACAAATATTTATAAAATATACATACATGTCATAGGGTATTCTAGACGTTACTGCAGAATAACAAAATTGTGCGATACTCACAATCAGCAACGAAATGACGAATGAAATAAAAAGGACGAATTGTTGTCAGAGTCTACTACATAAGCCTTCCCTTAAAAGCGGAGCGAAGTGTTTTTCTGTGTTTGGTTTTATCTATTACAATTTTACAATCTACATACCATTTATAAAGTAATGGATTACTACCAGAAAACAAATTAATTTTTTCTTCAATGCTGGAAGGAAATATTTAAGCTAAATTCGGTGCTAATGGTGACCACATGGCTACACCATCCATTTTGTTGTAGTAGATTTGAGATAAATAATTTTAAAGTTCTGTTTTCAAATTTTGCAAATTATTAGGAGAGAGTTGCGTTTCAGGCTTTATTAATCAGGACCCACAATCCTAAAATAAATGTTAAAGCGACAATCTCAACCAATTTATTAAAGGTATTTAATTAAAGAGCGATTGCATAATTCGAATACATAATCATTGCTTCCATATGTATACGTTGTTTTGATCATTATTTGTTTTGTCTGACGATAACGGGTGATCCGTCGAAAATAATAGCATTTTTTCAAAAATAAAAATTTTAAAAATGTTGAAAATTTTTTTCTCAAAATTTACAATTACCTAAATTTTAAATAAAAAAGTTATAATAATTAATTTTTTTTAGAAAATAAATTAAATTTTAGGCAATATTATTCTACCCTCAAGGGTTCAAATTTTTCTGTTTTATTGTTCTTTTGTAAAATTTTCCAAGTCTAGAAAGAAATGTTTTTAATTTTAGAACATCAAATAAAAATTTCTTTGTTTTCTTATCAGATTTATTCAAATGAAAAACATTGAAAATATTTTCATTAAAAAATTTTACTAGAAATTCAAATTATTTTTTTATATATTATAAGTTATACTTTATTTTTTAAAGGAAGCTTTAGGTTGATAAATTAGCGGAAGGATGTATATTGTCCAACCTTCGGAAATTTACAAAATTAACAATACTTGTTTTTAATATCATTTTTTTGCTTAAATAAAATAAATCTAAATAAAAATAGAAACAAATTACACTTTAATTTTATATAATTTCTTCAGTTATATGAAAAACAGTATTTACGTTTAATCAAACTTGTGAGGGATAATTTGGAATGTTGTAAGTTTGTTGTTTGTATGCTGTTTAGATTTGTGACTCTCCAACTCAGATGGGATTGATATGTTTATTGATTTATTATTTGAATCTAATGAAATTAATTTAATGATATTAATTTTAAGTACTAATTAATTAAAGTTTTATAATTATGAATTTTAATAATATTTTTAGTAAACGATTTTAACTTATTAAATTAAATATATTTTAAAAATTAATGTTCATTTAATAAATTAAATAATGCCTTTTCATCCAATAAAATTTAAGAAATTAAAAATTAATATTAAAAAATTTCCCATTCATTGTTTTTTAGATTTGAATATTTAATCAAAAACTATATTAATCAAAGAAAGATGACCTCTGAAAATTGTTGTGAAGAATCTGTTTGTGTTGTCAATAAATGTTTACATTCAAATTGTGATGTTGTTAATAAAAATGAACGATTGCAATTATAAATTTTTTTAGCATATCATGTTTAGTATTTCTTAAAGAAATATTTTTGAAAAACTTTTTTTTCAAAGAAATTACTTTTATAAAATTACAAAAAAACTGTGTTCAAGAATCAGAAAGTTGTTTTTATCAATCACAATCTAATGATAATACACATCAATTAATCGAATCTTTTGTCAAATCAAATATTGAATTTCAATTGGATAAATTAATTTTGACAATTTCTCAAAAATTACAAAAAATGGCACAAAATTTGATAAAAAAAGACAATTTAGAACTTTTATTTTATAAAAACAAAAATTGATGATTATTGTAAAATTGAAAAAAACATTTTGTTAAATAAAAAATTTAAATGAGCTTCATAAAATGAATGATTATGAAAATGATTTTGTTTGTATTGATTATTTTGGAAATTTGGAACATTGTTGTACGTGACTTTAATAATTTTCTTGAATCAAATTTCGTCTCGAAAATTTAATTGAAACTGTTTGTTGTAAAGACATTTTGTGTGAACTTGACTAAGCGAATTTTGTTGTTAAAGAATTTTTAATCAAAGAAAGGTTTTGTTACTGAATTCGAAATGAGTTTCGAATGGAAATTCAAAAGTAAATTTTCCGCGAATAATTTATTAAAGGAATATAAGATGAATTGTTACAATAAAAACACTGATTAGTTTTGTATCATGAATTTAATCGATTATAACTAGAGGGTCATTCCCGGGATTTTAATTATTCGAATTATTGCCATTTTTTAAACTCCTTACTTTTCCTCTTTCATCGTCAACTGGCAGAATGAATCAAAACATTTTCTTGAATAATAAATGAATGATAAATTATTCAAATTATCGCGTTGATGATATTTTACCACAGCTTCGTAAATTGTCGGCCATTGTAAAACCCATAAATTTGGTGGTGGAAACGCTTTGCCAAAGAAACGCAAATTTATTATCTGCTGATGCAATTTTAACATTTCTTTTTGCTGATTTGAAAGATATAAATACTGAATTATCCAGAGTTTTTATCAGCCATAGCAGCAAAAATGTCTGAGAGAAGAAACAGACTTGGTATTTGTAATGAAAAAAATACAATGTATCTACGAATTCGATGTATTTCTTTATTTAGTTTTTTATTAAATAAGTTTTTTTGACTGCTGTTAATCAATAAATTTTATTTTATTTTCGTTATGGATTATTTTACGTTCTGTTACATATATTTTTTCATTATAATTATAAACAACATATGTATGTGGGTAATGAAGTGAAGTATTATTTTACTTATAAGCTTGTTTTTTAGTAAACTTTATTTCAAATAAATCTTATGAAAACATATAACATAACTTTTTGGCAACTTTTAGAAAATATACCTGGATCCCGGGAATTCCCGGGATTTTATGTTTAATATTCCTGAATCCCCGGGATTGAAAAAACAACGGGAAAAATGACCTTCTAATTATAACTTAGAACCGCTTTTTTTAGCGATATAAAACAGGAAAATATTCACATCTTAACGGTTGTCCTATGTTATGGGAATGACATACCCATTGAAAACTTATATCTTGTGTGTACAATGGTCCTGAACTGGAATTCTCACGAATCTTCGTGACTTTTATTGTTTCTCTGAGTACTATTTAAAACAGAAAAAACTCTGAAAAAAAATGAAAAGTAATACTTGTGCATCCAAATTGGTGTCTATCTATGTTATGGTATATATGAATGACATACCCACCTATTTAGAATGGTCTTTAATTAGTTAAATGAAAACGATAAATGCACAAAAACTAATTTTGTTCGTAATTTCTCATACTCATTTGTCTTTGATATTATCAGACAGTCACACGCACACATATTTATTGACATCTACCCAGACAGGACATCCCCAGGAAGTCTTTCTATCTTTTTCTGCCTGGCAGAGGCGCATCGCTTGTTTTTTTCAAATTGAGGGGCTCAAATTCTTCATTAACAATTGAATTCACTTCTTAGCCAAAGAACTCCATGGCGTCTGACTGAATACAACGCTTGATTTGGTTATCCACGAGCTGGTAAGCTGCCTTTTTCAAGAAATTATAATGAGACTCATGCTATCTGATTGTACTGTGGCCTCCCTGAGTGAAGATAATGCAGCCATTATTGGTTGAAATGTCAATGAGGTTGGAAAATATGGCATACGGCCAACGTAGACATTTTCGTTTGCATGAAAACCCTTGACTCTTTTGTCGAAAGTGTCAACACCTGACTTGGTGCGATTGTACAGTACAACCGTGATTGGCTTTTGATTGACTGAAGGAATGGGCACAAAGCGATGCAAAGTATCAATCAGTAAAACCGGCTTCGTTACCGTATCCCAAAAGATACAAGCCCTACTCTGTTACCATTGTAATAAACCTGGGAATGCTTCCGGGTTCTTCCAATCGTTGACCATGCATCCGGTGGCACTCCATGATTGTTACAGCGTATTGTTCCATCTCGAGTAAACCATAATTCCTCAACATCTCCGTATCTTGCACGAAATGCTCCCATAATAATTAGCAGGGCAATAAATGCTTCCAATTCGTCTCTGTCAACCAATTTCCATTTTTTTCTTACAACTGGGATGGCTGTTGTTTCATTTCTGAATACGTCTGCGACCTTGAAAATTGGTGTAGTGCAATGTGTCCTGAAAAGGGACAACCAAGAACATAAGAAGTGATTCTCTTTCATTGGTTGGATTTACACCAAGGGCAGGACCCGCATGATAATTCATTACATTGTGCATTGCATGGTGATCACAGTTTGATGGACCAAACTGTACGTGAAAATGAAATAAACTCAAGATTTTCTTCCACTGTAGACCTGGATTCATCTTCTGCTCTTTCGTTCTCACTATTGCTAGATAAATTTTTTACTGCATCACTATCTAGTGTATCGTCATTTG
This sequence comes from Girardia tigrina, assembly GCA_001938485.1. NCBI lineage: Eukaryota > Metazoa > Platyhelminthes > Tricladida > Dugesiidae > Girardia > Girardia tigrina. The sequence goes on from MQRK01227752.1 coordinate 20,313, forward strand.
ACTCCACATTCTCCTCCATTTCAATGCTTTGATATTCATCGTTTTCAGAAGTATCATCCTAAATATTACCACTACCATCTGACTCAAAACCAATGGCCCCATTTGCAGCATGTTTGCAGACTCTTTTTGGACGAGAGCTCATTTCTAAAATAAAGCCAACACCAACTATATAGTAATGTAGTAATGAAAACAAAGTTTATGATACGGTAATTGTAAATAGGACGAAATTTAGAACTGATTGAAATAACAAAGCCCTGAAAAAGCTTGGCGACAACTTCACCTAGGTGGGTAACATATGTCTTTTATCAAAGAACTGAAAATGTTTTTACACCACTCAATACTAAATTGTTTATCTTTGAACACATATTTGAAATTTATACCAAACATCGTGCTTGAAAGAAATGTAACTTCTCGTACCTTATTGTCAATTTTTCAGTAATGTTTCCTTGTCGAAATAAATGCGCGTTTCAATAAATCAAGAAATTGACTTTTGACAAACGTTATTTAGAATTAAAAAGTGTATTTCAAGGACCGTTGTTAACAAACACTTACTTAAAATGTATTGAAACACTTCAAAACCGCAGCAATAATTGTTTTTATTAAAACAACTTGATGTTAAAAAGGAGTCTACACTAAATTATTCATCGTAGAAATATTTTTACCTAACTAATGTGAATGATTTAAATTTCGAGAAATGTGAGTGATTTAAATTTCAATCGATCGTTGATTTTATTCTCTCACGTTTTAATACTTTCAATGATTTGAAGTACATTTGTAAAATAATCGATGCCGTTCAACAAATCGAGTTTTCTCTCAGTGTTTCCTAATTTAATTTGAAATTATCTGTACGATGACACAAGAAACTTGTTTGGCAGTCGTGATGTGGTTATTTAGGTTGCATTTGAATTTCCTCATCAAGCACGGTGAGAATAGATTTTCTGCAATATCACACCTAAATACACTGTGTCACCATTATGCTCAGAGACTTTAAAAATAATTAGACTCACATAGAAAGAAGGAAGATAGGAAAAATGATTTTTTTGTCATATGCATGCGATTGGACACAATTTATAAACAAATGTGGTGACTGACGGTAGAAAAACTATTAGATTTCTACATTCCTTATTTAATCAAGTTGCTCAAACATTTCTCATCATGAATGTATCAAATTGAGCATCTATTTTTGAATCCACAGTCTTTAACTTTGATTTCCGAGAAGGAATTATCAACTCAATGTGGTATATCAATCTGTTAATTAAATTATAAGTTTCCATTACATATCTCAGAACTAGAATGCATTTTTGTACAAAAAAGCTCTATGCATATATCTCATCAAACACAGCATATAATTAGAAAATTTGGGTTAATGTTGATGAGCCCCCAGTACAGTAAGGATATAATATCCATAAATTAGCGCCTTTTTAAAAATCCAAGAAACACTTACCACGGTACATACTCGAATCAAGGGACAATTTATAATAAGTGTGAAAAAATCTCCTTAGAGAAGAGTGTCAATATTTCTACATGAGGTTTGAATGTATAATTTTCTACTTAAACATTCACAAAATTACAGTAAAAAATAAATCATTTATGTTCGTTATGTGAAATTTAAAATCTGGTACCTTTGCCTCCATTATTTCTGAGAGTCTGCTGACTTCTTAGCATGACATGCAATATATTTTTAATAATATTTTTAATCCTAAAAAATAAGCATAATTTAGAAAAAAATATATTTTTATTTTTCCTTTAACGCTATTAATTTTGAAACTCAAAATATACAATATAATTAATTGACAGATGTAAATAGTTATGATATTTATGCGAAAGAAATTTTTGCGATGAGTTTTGCTTCATTTTTTACAATTTATTCAAATTTATTTTAAAGTATCGATCTAAAAATAAATGAATAAAATAAAAAAATAATAATTTAAAAACTAGTTCATATTTGATAGTTTATTCCTAACTAAGTATTATAATGAAAATAAGCAATTTTTTAAATTAAAACTATTTTATTTGCATTTACTATTTGTGTTGAATATTTATAATTAAAATATTATTGAATATTTTAGTTAATATATCGGTATTTTATTTATGATGCTCAATAATAAACGTCGCAATTGCCTTTTTTTATAAATAATTTATCAGTTAATATTATATTTTTATATTTTTGAATATTTATGGATGTGCATGTATAACGAGTTGAATAGCATTTATATTAGTGTTTAATAATTTATAATTTTTATTATTAAAATATTTTAATTTAATGTAATTCAAATATAAAATATAGCATTGAATTCCAAACGTAGATGTAAAAGAATGTAATGATGGTTAATAAGTATGATAATTAAAATTATATAAAATATAATATTTTAATAAATTTCTAACATTATGATATTTATGTTATTAAAATTAACATTTATATTCTAATAATCGCCTTTATTTTTTGATATTATACATTATTTTATGATATGTTTTTTGAAATAGACTATTTTATTTTATTTCTATATGTTTAGAAACGTTATTGATGATGACGACATAAATGTAAATTCCGAGGCCGTTCCGGGGGAGATTCGGGAATGGTTGACATCCACCTTTTCCAGCAACGTCAATCGCATTTCAAGAACTCAAAAACCGAAATTCCGTGCAGTTGCAAATGCCATTAGAGCCGGTATCATGGTTGAAAAGTATGAAAATATTTATAAATATTAATTCAGTATTTATGATTAAAAAAATACAAATTCCTTTCCAAAATTTTCAACTAATTTTATATTCATTTTTTATGGAAAAAAATCGAATTGAAAAAAACTTGTATTAATTCCTAAAAAACACTGCAGAAATTTTTTTTTCAATTTTTTATAAGTTTTATATTTATATATATATATATATA
>MQRK01227754.1:0-14620 GCA_001938485.1 Girardia tigrina
TAATTTTTTTTATTATTCTTTTATAAAAATAATATGCCGATTCGCCTAGCCTAGCTTGATTATGCTTCCGTATTGTATGTGTAAGCTGTAAGGTGACGCGGCGTCTGGGTACTTATAATAACTAAGTTATCTTGCAAACACTGACGCCAGCGGCCAGACATCAATGTCGAACGTTCTGTTGAAAATCGAGGAGCGCGTTGTATTTATTATTTTAAATGCTACTTCCATATTTTCATTTAGAGGCCCTACATAACAGTTTTGCATTGCCACTTTTTTCAAAAAATAGTTATAATAAAACTACAATAGTATTTTGTATGATTTTTATTTGTATTTATATTTGTACGTAGTTTAAAATTTTTTTTATAATGATTGAAAAGTATCAGATCTTTGCGACCCCCTTTCAGTAGTCTCGCGACCCCCCTGGGGGTTGCGACCCACAGTTTAAGAAGCCTTGGTCTAGGCTGCCCTACTGGTCTGGCTGGTTCGACTAGCTTAGGTTGATGAGCATTTATCTCTTCAGTTAATTGGTTAGGTCCATTAATTGTCTCCTCATCAATCTTCTTTCTTCAGTTACCTGGTTAAGTTCATTAAAGGTTTTAAATGACAAAATGACTGGATATTGCGATATCTCATAACGTTTATTGTATTTCTTTTATTTGATACATTAAAACAAAACATACTATTATAATAATATTACTTATTACTTTAAATATAATAAAACAAACACTTGTTATTAATTTGTTTTAATGAATCACTTTTAATAAATAGACACAAGGCGGGAATTTGAATTGAAATAAATAGATTGATATTCATTTTTAACAAGAATGCTGAGTAATATCAATTATAAAGAATTTAGTGGTGATTGTCTGAAAGATCTCCATTTTGGTACTAAACTGTGTCAATCTGTTTTACCCTTTCGGAGTACATCATCATATTCTTCCGCAATGGAAAATGTCGAATAAAGGGATACAAACAACCTATTGACTCATCCACTTTACCTTACAATATCATCAACGTCACTATGCAATCCATTACAGTGACGTGTGATTATGATTATGGTGAATCTATAAATATCAATGCTTTGAAAAAGATTACAGGATGCACAAAAGAAAACCGAACACTTTAGATTTAAAAAATTATTTTGCTTTTTTCACATTGTATTTTTGTATTTTGGTTTTTAGACATTGTATTTTTGGTTTTTTGTCACTCTAAATAAATTTATACATATCAATTTATTGTATTTGTTTTATAAAGTTATATCTACAAAGAAAATCCGAGCGCCAAATTGCTGAATCGCTAGTCGTACCAAAAACCATAGTTCATGATATAATTTCCCGATTCAATGAAAGTGATATAAATGAGCGTAGACCTGGAAGTGGATGACCCAGAATGGTTTGAAAGAAAGCCAACGTGCGTAGCATCAAGGGAAGAATCAAGCGAAACTCAAACAGCCGCAAAAACTCAACCAGAGAGATTGGCAAGGCATTGGGCATATCAGATGGATCAGTCGGGAACATCCTTCACAAAAACCTTGGAATAAAGTCAAGAAAAAAGGCTAAGGGGCAGTTTTTGAACCAAAATGCTAAACAAAAAAGCCTGGATCCATGCAAAAGGTTAAAAAGAAAATTCGCCGCCGGAAGACATCGCTCAATCCTCTTCACCGATGAAAAGTTGTTCAAAGACGAACAAAGCTTCAACTCCCAAAACCATAGCGATTAGTCAGTTAAGCCCCTCCCACTGGAGCAGTTTTTTATCTCTCGCCAGCAAAAGTCGAAGCAAATCATGGTTTGGGTTCGGGATCCATTGGTCAAAGGGCAAGACACCTCTTGTGTTCATTGCCGAAGGTGTCAAAGTTGATGGTCGGGTGTATCGAGAAATGTTGGAAGATAAAGTTTTTCCGTGGGAAAGAAAGGCATTTGGAGACGAGTACTGGACATTCCAGCAAGATGGCGCCCCGTCCCACAAGGCTAGTGAAACCCAGGAGTTGATCGACGCAAATTGCCCAGACTTCATTTCTGTTGACATTAACCCACAAAGAGCCAATGTTGAATGGCCTCCGTGTCGCCCAGATTTGAACGTGATGGATTACAGCATTTGAAGTTGGCTGGAGGAAACAGCGTGTTCAAAACCGTGTCAGTCCATGCAGTTGTTGAAAAAGAATCTGAAGAAGGCATGGGATGAATTACCGTTGAAAATGATGCAGAAAGCGATTGAGGACTTCCCGAAGCGATTGCAAAAGTGTATTGATGCCAATGGTGGCCATTTTGAAAAAAAATAAGTTGTATATACCATTTTTGTTAATGTTGTTGTTTTGAATAAATTTTGTTGAACGGAAAACAAAAAAATTGTGAAGTTTAAAGTGGTCGGTTTCTTTTGCGGCGCATTGTGCAATATCGATTGACACTTTAAAAATATCGATTAACACATTTTGACACTGTGCAGTAATCGATTAGTTTTTTTCTACTGTTGCTTAGGAAATTGTCAAGGTTACTATGGATACTGTTACCGTTACCATGGTTACGACCGCATTGATTTACTGCATCCGTTGATAAAAATGTTTTCTAATGTGATCGGGCCCTGGGTTACCGTTGCTTCCTAGGCTAAGGTGATCAGAACCGTTGTTAAGGAAATGGCGAACGTTGCTAGGGTACCGGGAACCAATCAGAAGCCTTGGTAAACGGAATCGTTGCCATGGTTACCGCGACCGTTACTATGGGAACCAGAACCGTTACCATGGTTACCGGTAAACCCTCCCTCAAGGGGGGAGGGGGGTTTGATAACTAATGCCAATTTTTCCCTTACTAATGTAAGTTAAAATTGTTAAGGAACATTAGTATTTATTAATTTAATGTATTGCTTAATAGATCAAAAAATCTTCTATTTTTCGGTATTCAGTAGCTCTACACCAATTTCGATGAAAAGAAGCGTGTCAAGGGCCTAATCTTGAAAGAAGGACATACTCATAAAGCTATTACTGAAAGTTTGGGCATTCATTTCGACTATGTGTCTTATATTCTCAAGAGATATGCCACTACTGTATAATGATTCATTATCATACTAAATGTTCATCGTAAAGTAATTATAAAGAGAAATCATTTTAATCATTTTTTTACTTAGCATTGGACTAAAAGTTTCTATTTGGCTTCTGAGAAAAAATAAAATTAAAAAAATAATATTTCAGATGTAAGAAATATTTTTAATCTTTTAAGTGTTATTTCAAATCCATTTATCTTTGTTAAATGAGTCAATAATAAATTTTAGACAGTCAAAAACCAAATGGAATTTTTCGTTTTTTATTGGAAAATAATAAATCATATTAATTTTGTTGGAAAGTTATCAATAAATCTACAAATTTTAACATTCTTATTCCGGCATTTTGATTTTATTTCAATTGAATAATTCCAATTGCTAATTTATCATAATTTGTTTCCATTTCTTTCACAAACAAAACAGAAATAAATAATTGAAAATTTCAAATTCATAAATTACAATTTTTTTCTCTGTTTTTTTGAATATCTGAAAATAATTTTAATTCAAAGTTAAAAATATAAAATTTATAAAAAATAATTGCAATAATATTTGGTTTGAATAAATTAAGAAGATTAAAAATACTTTTGTTTTTGCTAACGAATTTCTAATTTACAAATTAAAACAATAAACATCAGCACTGAAACTGTATCAACGTAAGCTATACTTAAAGTTAGTGTAAAAACTAAAAAAGCAATTGAATAGAAATATCAACTGTTACACATTAAATAAAACACACACATATGCAATTCGTCTATATGCAATTATTGCACATATGCAACTTTTCCTGAAGCATCAGACAAATTCCTATTAAAAAGCATACACAGCGGTTTTGCGCATATGCAATTCGCCTGTACGTAATTATTGCATATATGCAAGCTAATTTTCAGCACGGAAGGGTAAAAACTTGCATATACACACATCGTTCGCCAATATGCAGTTCCTTTGTGATTTGTGATTTTAGAGAATGTCAGGGGAGTTTTAGTTTGAATAAAAAGCATGATTATGACTTTAAAATTTTGCTGGAAAATTTTGATACGGCAGTTGAAGGAATAGTTGCTGAAACATAATTAATTAAGCATTTTAAACCATGCTTAAATCTGTAAAGTGATTTTTCCAATCATATTAAAATATTTAAAAAAAATATTTTTAGAGATGCCTAATTGTAATAATTAATTAACTATCTTAAAATATAGTTGACAAATCTTTGTTTATATATTACCTTAATATTAATTTTATTTGATGATGTCAAGAATAAATTTGTGTTTGTCAGAGAATTATGATTTAATCCAAAAATTGAACAAAGGAGCTAAGAAAACAACTCTGGAGTCATTTTTACTTTAGCAATTAAAATTAAGTTTAACATTTTTTAGTAAAATTTAAATTAAATGCATTTTTAATAATTTGATGACATTTTTATTATTTTGGGATTTATTGAGAAATGTTAAAAATTATTATTTTTAAATAATAATTTTAGAAGTTAAGTATTTTAAAAATCATTTAAGAAAAATAGTTCGAATAATCATGATTAAAAATAGAAATAAGAAAACCAATTAGAATGATGACAAACGATCAAAGACTTTCTGAGAGTCATAATGACTCTAAATGTAATTGTAATAAAATTCAAACGAGATTTGTCTAAATGTTCTTAATATGGTGACACACGACCACGTGACACCAATTATCAAGGGACCGCAGACATTCGATGAGTCTGAAGCAAAATTAGAAGAATTCCTAATAAGCTTTGGGAGATATTCAAAGAATTTGGATTTAAGGAAGAAAGAAAAGCAATATGAAAGAAATTCATGACCCCAGAGACGATAAACAAATATGAGAAAACACGAGGAGGCAGCTGAGAAACAAGAATGAGAAGTGCATTCTCGAAAGAGAAAAATATTTTGGAGATAATGAAGGAGCTTGTAGAGATTAGAATCGGGGATAAAAATCCATCAAAAGTATTTAAAAAGATTGATGAACTAGTGGAGAAACTAGTTAAGAAAAAACTAAGATAAAAGGAACTTCCAGCGTGCGCCAACGCCATCAAAAAAAGAGAAGTAAAAAGAGAAATGACTATGAGAAATGCCACAAAAGCAGAAGATATAAAGAATATTCAGGAGAAAATTTACGATTTTGAGCTGAAAGACCGGAATATTAGAGTGGACGCGTAGATGACAAAGGAAAATAGAGAATGAAAGAAAGTAGAATATAAAACAAGAAGACCGAGACCAAGATACGAAGAGAGAAAGATCGAAGAACCAAGAAGATATTTTAATGCTAGAAGGATCATATGTCGGGCCTGCCATGAAGAAGGACATGTGAGACGGGAATGTCCAAATGTTAAATGCAACCATTGTAATAAGAAAGGGCATGTAAGAACACAATGTTATGAGATTCCAAACAGATTTAGAGAACGCGAACAATCTGGAAGAGAAGATACAAGAATTAGATGAAATGAACGAAAAGAATACACAAACACACAGTACAGAGGTCGGATGGGATATAAGAATAGAAGAGACCAATTAGCAGAATTAGAAGACTCCGATGACGAGTGGAAAAGAATATCGGAAAGATCGAATGAAAGAGGAAGTCTAACAAGAAAAGAAAATATTACAAACAAGAAAAATTTCAGAGACAAACAGGGAAACTTGGAGGTACGATCACAGGGAGAAGTGATCAGTGCACTTCACTTAGAAACGAATGCATGTGTATGTTTGACTGTATGAATGATTGTTTGTATGATGATGCATGTTGTGTATGGGATGATGTTGAAAATATTCCTCAAGAATTGTGTATATTAGATGGTAAAAATGAAATACCCAATGAGAAATATGACAGCTTGATCACAGGAAAAGATGAAGAAAGAAGCACAGATATAATGAAGACATCAAAGTTTAAAATAGAATATGAAGAACTGAAAGGGAGACCTAGTATAGAATTTTAAATAAAGAATAGAAAAGTATGATGTCTATTTGATACGGGAGCACGAGTCAATGTAATTAAATTAGTTGTAATTATTATTTGTTTAAGAATTCTAAAAAGATTGTAAATAATTAATAAATTCTACTTGTTGTTATAATGAATACTGAAGTGAAACCTGGAGATTTAAGTGGCGACCACGCTAGTGTTCCAATAAAAATTTTGAAGCTTCCTAAACTAGAATTTCCATAAATTTTTAAGGAAACCCTCGAGAAGAAAATGAAGGAGTACAATGGAGTGGATTCTGAAGAAGGTCAAACATGGTATAGAGATATATGCCAATGCTCAGAATTTTTTTGGGTTAACATTCTCGGAAATGTGTAACTATTTGTTGATAGACGAAGCGAAAATTCTTTGGATAAATGCAACAGAAGAAGGTAAGAAACCAATGTCAGATGTGGAATCCAAAATTGGTTCTAGAAAACATTTATAAAGAAAGTACCGCTGTTGGAAGAATTGGACAAACTAAGCCAAATTTGTCAAGGTGAGAATGAAAGATTTTTAACATTCGAATTAAGGGTTCGGAAAACAATTGAAAATTTTAGGAAACTCAGCGATGAAGAAATTTTGAATAAACTTTTGGAAAAGCGGATAAAATCTCAAGTTCTGAAGGATCGATTTGTTTTCAAACATAACATATCGGTGGACGAAATGAGAGCGGAAGCTAAGATTTATGAGGACAACATATCAAAAGAAGAAATAAATGATGTTTTAGCCGTCAAAACATCGTGTGCAGAAATGGCAAAGAAAGACAAATATCAAGTTAGAAAATATGAGAATCCTGAAAATAAAAGAAATACAGCTCGTTTGAATGAATCAAACGATAGACAACCAATATTAAGAACGGAACGTACAATACCATAGGAAAGATTTAATAAAAGTAATGAGAAAGGATCCAGTAGAATGTCAGAAGATAAACAACAATATAATCGCCCTGTGCATTCGGCTTGTTACGAAGAAAGGAAATTATAGTGCAAAATAAAGAGACTTCCGACTCCAGAAGAGGAGCATTTAACCAGAGGGGATTGTTATTGCTGTGGAAAACATGGGCATTTGAGGAAAGATTGTCCTTTAAATAATCGTTGTTTAATCTGTGGAAAAAGTGGACACGGGTTCAGAAACTGTAATCATATTAAGAATGTTAATGTAGTATGTATGAAAGATGTGTACAATGAAGACAACGTGGATATCGTATCATATAAAGATGAATATGAAGATGATTTAAACGCCAGAGACTCCATAGTGAGCATTTCGTCTGTGGAGTAGGCATAAAATATCCAAAAAATCGAATTGCAGAGATAGTAGAGGGGTCAGATGGTAGATGGTGGAGCGATGTTAAGCTGAACAATCACAATGTATTAATGTTGTGGGATAGTGGAGCGGATGTTTCAGTTATAAATGAGAAGGTTTGGTTGGAAATCAGACAACCCAGATTAGAAAAGAGCCCAATTATACTAAATGGAGCGTTTTCAAAGGGCCATAAGTGTTTGGGAAAAATGACAGTGAAGTTGAAATGAAAAGAAGAGTGCCATGCGGTAGATTTTTTATTGGTGAAAGCAATTCGATCGGCAGTCATTGGAGGTGTTAATGTCATGTATAAATTCGGAATCAAACTTGAAAAAACTACGAAGAAGTCAGTTGTGACAGTGGAGACATATATGAAACTGCAAGAGCAAAACAAAAGACTGGAAGGCCTTGTGAAACGATATGATGATGTTTTCATGAAACATGAATATGATCTGGGATTTACGGATATTGTTGTCCATAAAATTGAAACAGAAGGTAAACCAATTTTTCTGAATCCAAGAAGGCAATCAATTCAGTTAGAAAGTCAAATCGAAGGATTTCTGAAAGGATTAGAAAAGGCAGGAATAATTCGGAAATGTAAAAGTGAATGGAACTCCTCGTTAGTCATTATGCCAAAGAAAGATGGAGGTATTCAAATTTGTTTAGATTTCAGAAAATTGAATGATGTATCAAAGAAAGTTTCATTTCCAATTCCAGACAGCCAAATGTTAATGGATGCTCTGAGTGGCTCCAGAATTTTTTCTAGTATAGATTTAGGCAAAGCATACCATCAAGTAGCATTGGATGAAAGTTCTCAAGAAAAGACTGCATTTTGCACAAGAACACAGCAGTATTGTTTTAACTGTGTACCGTTTGGACTTTCAACAGCACCCGGAACGTTTCAGAGAATAATGAATTCATTATTTGAAGATTTACTATTCTCTGGAGTAGTAATATATCTAGATGATGTCTTAATTTACTCAAAATCAATGGAGGATCATATGAGACTATGAGAATAAGTACTGGATAGACTGAAGAAAGCAGGTTTAAAAGTCAACCCAGGGAAATGCAAATTCAGAGTAGGGGAGCTGGTATTTCTGGAACATACAATTAACAAAGAAGGTATCTCAACAAATAAATTGAAAATGGCAGAAATTCAAAATTTTCCGATTCCAAAGTATACTCGAAATTTGCGATCATTTTTAGGTCTGTGGAACTACTATCGACGATTTATCAAGAATTACGCAGAATTAGCAGCACCGTTGCACCGTGCATGCAGCAGAAAATGTAAAGAAATATTTTGGTCAGACGAGTGCGATAGAAGTTTTAACGAATTGAAGCAAAAGTTGTGTGGTGCACCAATATTAGCATTGCTGCTCACTTGTGCGAGGTGCCGCTTCGAAGTTTCCGGGGAGCAGTTTCACAGGGAAAACACCACTCAGGAAGATTGACGCTTGTTCTCAGGCACATACAAGCTCACTGGGGTTTCATCTTGGTTAACGATGTTGTTGATGAAGCGATCATCATGAGTGCGAATGTTTGTCACACATTTCACCGGATAGGAATCGGGGAAAAAACGTGAACACAGTTTGCGAACTCCAAATAATTGCAGAATATCATATGTAGAATGGAAGCTGATGGATAAACGCTGTGCAAGTTCACGGATGCTTATTCGTCTCTCTTTCGACACAATATTCATGCACAAATCAGTTTTCCTAGGTAAAATTTCACACGGTCGTCCTGATCTCCCAGCATCAAAAACGGATTGTCGGCCATGTTTAAAGTTTCTGATCCAATTATACACTGTTGCACGTGATGGGCACTGATCACCGTAAGCTTCCTGCAACTACTGCAAAATATCACAGCTTTTAGTATTGCACAGGAGCAGAAATTTTATCACGCTGCGATATTCGACGTTACTGTCCATGTCTACAGTAAAAAGTGAAATAATGACTATACGCACCACTCACACACACAGGTTTGGTATGGTAAGTCATATCTGTAACCAATGATCTTTTAGTATTTATTTAGTTAGAGGACAAAAAAGATGATTTTGAGAATTTAGAATTTGATTTTAGTGATTATGATGATGAAAACTTACTTTTTAATTAAATATATTTTTATTTTTTATTAAATATATTTTAAAACTTTCATAATGCAAGCCCTCTTCCTTTTTTGATATTTTTTCTAGAAATATCAAATACAAATTATTAGAGGTTCTTGGAACATAATCGGAATTATTACAATGAGACATTAAAACTTATTATCCCACAAAAATGTTTAAATCTAATATTTAAACAAACTTATTATTTTTTTGAGAAACAATTTGTTTTATAAATCTTAAACCGATATAAATAAAAATACTTATAAATATTCATATTTGATTTTTCCATTACTTTTATAAATCAATTTTAAATTACGATAACATTTTAAAATATTTAATCGTTTCATTCAATTTTATTACTTTTTTAAAATCGTTCCACATAAAATTATACATTTTACTTTTTATATCATATTAAAATTCTCAAAAAATTTTTATTAGCAATTTAATTGATCTTCTTAATTTTAGTAATTTTATTTTTTTCAAACGTCACATATTTAATTATATAAAAAAATTAATTTGTACATATTTAATATAACCTTCTTTCAAAAATTTTCATAGAATTTTTAATTCCTAACACAAGTCATGTTTAATTTTAGACAGAACACGGTATTGCTTAATTTTACAAATATAAGCAATTATAGCTATTGGATTCGTGAGTAAAATCCAAAGACATTATTCGCAAAATTTATTTCTAACACATGAAACATTTTACAAACAAATTTTTTGAGGAACAATATTTTCAAATTTTCATAAACCAGATTTTTAAAATTCTAGATATAAATATGAATATATTAATTAACAAAGGATTTTATTTTAAAAAGTGTTACAAGATATATCAAAATATTCTTTACAATTTTCTTTTACTCCGAAACAGTTATTTTAATTTTGATCTATAAACTATTAGGGTGAACCAACAGTCTTTTCGTATTTTTTATTAAAAATTTAAACATAATTTTACAACAAATAAAAAACATTTAAGTTTCAAAGTAAAGGCCATTTGAATCTATAGCTTGAACTCATCTATGGGCAAGTTGTGCGATTCGCTGCGGTACCAATCCTTCTTCTTTGGAACGAAGAACTGGTGACACCCGTTTTCGAACTCGGCCAGATTATTGAAGCTGCGACCACGAAGAAGGTGTGCCATAAAGCGGAAAAGGTGATAGTCGGATGGCGTGAGATCCGGACTATACGCTGGGTGTGGAAGAAGTTCAAAGGCGTCGAGATTTTTGATTTTTTCCTTTGTTTGTTTGGCGGTGTGCGATTTTGAATTGTCCTGTTGTAGAAGAACTCGCTTTCGCTTGATCAAAGCGGGGTATTTCTCGCCAAGTGTCGCATACATTCGATCTATAAATTATCTAGTGAATTTGAAAAATTCAACTAACTTCTCATAAGCAACATTTATTATTTTTATACAAGTATTAATTAACACCCTCCACCAACTTCGTATTGACCTTATTTTCAAGACATCATCATTAAAATTACACTTGATTACTCCTTCAAACGACAAGAAAGAACTTGGTTGACTTGATCCAAAAGATTTGTTTAAAGTCAAATTCTTCGGGCACTCATTGAACATCATCAACCAAGTACTTAAAAAATATAAAAGATAAATTTTTGAATACTCCTAAACCAATTATCATACAAAAGTAATGAACTATTCAAGTGATAATTTATCTCTCACACAAAAGTCATTTAAAAGAATCCCTATACAACCATCCATGATTTTGTTACCAGAAAGAAATTTTTGAACCTTATTTTCCTATTGATGATGATTAGAATTCCTTGGAAATGATTCACTTTTTTATGTTAAAATATTTAAATAATTTAAAAAAATCTGTTCTTTTTTGATGTATAAAAATTATCATTGTTTGTATTCGACATCAAACAATCTAATTTATTAAATTTATTCCCCGTCTGTGACAACTCTAAAATAGTTCTACAATTCGCCTGAACCGGGATGAAGCTAATTCTAGCGGACAAAAAAGCAAGTTTTATTTATTTTTTTGTTGTTGGGAAAAGAAACAAGCAATATATTTAATGTGAAATAAATAAAAAAGAAGAAAAAGAAAATGTGTTGTTTGCATCGTTATTTTACATAATGAGACTGTAAGTTAATTAGACAAGGAAAAATTCGACTCAATAAAAAATAGAATTTAATTATCTTCAAATTAGACTAATATTTTTGATGATGTTGGTTTTTTTTCAAAACTTTTGGCATTTAAAATAATTAGAAAAAAGTTTATTTTTTTGAACAAAAAAAACACAGCAAATCTCCGGAGAATAGTTAAGTTTGTTTTGCTAAATTTGGAAAAAAAATATTTTTGAATAATTTAATAATTTTTTTTATAAAGAAAATTATTGAATAAAAATAATAACAAAAGAAAATTTACTATTGGAAAATAAATTATATTCTTCGTTTAACTGAAAAATTTTCTAGAAAAGAAACCAGTTAATTAATGGAAATAGAAAATAAAAGTATTTTGAAAATTTATACATCGAGACATGATTTGTGATGTGAATTCTGGCTTAAAATATTGGGTTGGCCAAAAAGTCATTGCGTTTTTGAGTACATCCTAATAAAACGATGTGATAAAATTTAAATTCAATTATATATTCTGAAAAATTAATTTTCAGACTATGTTTATGCAAAATATTAATTGATTTTGTTTTAATTTATTACTTTACCGTCAATTCGAAATGGAAAATCAAAATGAGCATATTCGTCATGTTTTGTTGCATTATTTCGCAAAGGGAAAACCGCTGTGCAAGCTCATAAGAAGATATGTTTTGTATATGGTAGTTACTACTTAAAACTTCGACAGTGTCAATACCGGTTTTCTAAATTTTGTTCTGAAAAATTTCATCTGAAAGATGTACCACGCTCCGGTCGACCAGTTGAAGTTGATGGCGACAAAATAACAGCACTGATCACATCTAATCCACATATGACGACAAAAAAAATTGCAGAGACTCTGGAAATATCAAAATCAAGTGTTGGAAGTCATTTAAAGAAACTTGGATTCGTCAGTACAATAATACATAAAAAAATAATACATAAATTGAAATAATACATGCAAAAAAAATAAATTAGACAAATAGAAAAACTAGATAAATAGGTTCATCAAATATGACTCTATCACGTATGACTCTACCATATACACATAGAAAAAGAAAAGAATAGAAACACACATACAAAGCGAAAGATACGTATACAGAATCCAACCAAAATAGTTTATATGGTGGAAAAAATTCATGCTACATATTTTTGTGCTTTTTTATCTTATAGTTCTTTGTACTTTTCTTGAATATACCTTATTTGTAACCCTACTTTCTTATAAACTCTATTTAACTTTTCAATCATCAGGGTGACCATCAATTGTGATGGTGCTGGATTGAAATCCAAATCTATTGGCATAATAATATCTCTTAGATATAAAATGTATGAAGGTTTAAAACCGGTTGCTTCCCACACGGTATTGTTATGAACAACTAATCCATATGGAATCCACTCACATTGCTTTCTATTTGTTAAACACGAAATAATGTTGAAGTATTTAATTTAATCCTGAAGTATTTAATTTTAATATATTAAAAACTTTATTAACTTGGCGCATTATTTCGTTCATAAAATTTGAACCTCAATCTGTTAATATCTTTTTCAGTGGACCATATTTCAGAATTATCTTTTCCACAAAAATAGGTGCGATTGTTTCTACTTTCTGATTTGGCATTGCGAATGCTTCAGTGAATTTTGAAAAATGATCCATAAAGACTAAAATATATTTATGACCATTTATTGTTTTTGGGTTAGGGTTAGGGTCCTACGTACGTTCATTGTACGTTCTACGTAGTCCTCCGACGTCCATTGCACATAATTCGAAAGATGCTGTTGGCACTGGCATCGGTCGTAATGGTAATTTTTGTTTTATTCCCTGTATTCCTTTGACTTGCACAAATTGTACAAGATTTGATCCATTCCTTTATATCGTTTCTCATAGTTTCCCAATAACATTTTTCTCTGATTCTATTGAAAGTTTTTTGTAGTGAGAGATACCCACCATCATTTTTTTCCTTATTTTCTTTTTGTGATTCCGGTATCACAATTAATTCTTTTTCACTATCTATATATTTCAAAGCACAATTTTTAAGTTTATATTGTTTAATTTTATTCTCTGTTAACTTCTCTTTGATTTCTCGTAATTTTTCATCCTGATCTTGTAATTGTTTGACATTGAAATCTATATTTGCTGACGCTATCTCTATTATTTTATCTATTAATGATCGTTGATGTTCCTCGAGCATTGCATCTGGCAATCGTTATAATGTATCAGCATTTGCATTTGCTCTACCTTTTCTATATTTTATTTTTATATCCATATCTTGGAGTCTCATAGCCCATCCAATTAATCTGCTTGATGCATTTAAATTTTTCATTGAAATTTCTAACGGTTTGCGATATGTTTTTAACAGGATTTCTGCACCGTATAAATATTGACGAAAGTGTGTAACTCCAAAGACTATGGCTAGACATTCTCTTTCTATTGTAGAATATCGAGTCTCTGCTCCTTTTAATACTCTGCTGGCGTATGCAAATACGTAGTCTTTGCCCTCTTTGTCCTCTTGACCAAGCACGGCTCTAATGCTCCTCCACTTGCATCAGTTATTAAGATGAAAGGTTTTGAGAAATCTGAATATCTTAAAATAGGTGCTGTTATGAGATTTCCTTTTAATTTTTCAAAAGCTTTTTGGCATTGATCAGTCCATTTAAATTCTTTTTAAATTTGAATTTTTGTAGCATCTTTCAGAATTTTTGTTAGATTTGTAAGTGGAATTGCTATTTTTGAGTAATCTTTTTGAAATTTTCTGTAATATCCAGCTAATCCTAAAAAGTTCTAAACATCTTTTATATTTTTAGGTACTGGAAATTCTTGTACTTTTATTACTATTTCTGAATCTGGCATTAATACTTGCCCAGATACTTTGTGTCTCAGAAATATTATTTCTAATCGTGCCCATTCACATTTAGAACGCTTGATTTTTATACCGGCTCTTCTTAATTTTTGGAGCACAGTTTTTATGTCTTTTATATGTTACTTAAAGTCTTTGATTTAATTATGATATCATCCATATATACTATTATATATTTTAATATATCCATATATATTAAAACTGGGTAAAGCAACTTATGGCCACCCCTGTATATATATATATATATATATATATATA
>MQRK01227757.1:0-15361 GCA_001938485.1 Girardia tigrina
TTTTTTTCTTCATTATAAGCACCACCCTAATATATATACATATGTCATTAATTCTAAATGAGTTTTTTTATTATCCATTTTTATTATATTTATGTCTTATTATGAAATTATTATTGCATTGTTAGGATAATTAAATTAATATCAATACATATTTATATTTAAATTCATATCTCTATTTATAAATATATAAAGGATCCATTATATGATTATATAGACTCCTGAAATTGTTTGAATCAATCAACGTAATTATAAATTACGCGCTTAATTTAATTTTTGATTGGAAATAAAKATTTCTCTGAGTTTCGATTTTTAATGGATAATTCTTACATGCATATTAAAAATTCGGTAACATTTGGGTGTAAATTCTGGTGTTTCTTCTTTTACCCGCTTGTCCCATTCATCTCTCATTGCTTTTTTAAACATGGAATTGATAACAACATCCAGTTGATGTGTGAAATTTGTTATCTTTACAGGAATTATCACAGCTTTAGAGGCATATTTCGTTGCAAGATATTACACAATCTATTCCCTTTTGTGAGTTCCATAGGAATGCCAAAAAACAACTGATGGTTCATTTTTAAAGTAGGGCCCTCGTCTGCAGAAAACTGTATCCATCCAAAATTTGAGTAAATGGGTATCCATGGTACCACTTTTACTAGCTGCAATAACTGCTTTTCCATTTGAAACCTTTACCTGGGGTACTTTCTTCAAACCTCGGTAAATTATCGTAGGATGTAGCATTTGCCCATCACAACAGATTGCCAAGCAAACTCTGTAGCGATTTTTACGATTGCCATTATCTGCTCCTTCAGTTTTTTGTCCTCAAAAATAGGAGAATGCACCTATTTTTAGCAACAAAAACTTAAAATAAGAGCAGGTGCGCTTATTTTCGTTAAATCCCGGTACATTCAATAAATTACATACACCATATATAATATATAATATATTTTTTCTAAAAAGTCTGTTTGTTTGTCGGTCACGCTATGATCGAAATGTGAAATTTCTGTGGAACCGTAGTAATTCCCCGTAAAGACGTGGTCAATCTGGATAGCCTGCATTGAGACGGTTCTGACGGTACAGTGTCTTCAGCGAAAGAACCTGAGAAGCCAATGAAATCGACAGAAAACCATGCACGTTGTTCAATCGTTAAATCAACACCGTTTTCGAATAATGGCAGTTTGCATGATTCCATCAAAGAATTTCGTGAAAAGTTTTATGAAAGTACCAATAAAATACAAATTTATTTGATAAATTACGATTTCTATCACATATTTACTAATAATATTGCTAACAATCAATTTAGTATAAATTGCAAATTTTCATTATTAATAGATATTCAACATTCGTGCTTGTGCCACCGCGAATGACAATTTTTGAACATCCACGTCCATCAGTCTTTCCGCCATATCTTTGTGGATGAGACCAAATACAAACATCTCTCATTGCTTGCTCGAGGTACTCCTTGGGGAAAGCACACTTCTGAACCAACCGACGTACCCTGCATGCCCACTCCGTAGCTGTTTCCGTGGGTATCTGCACTGCACGGTAGAAACCATGATGTTCCGCTAATATACTGGTCCTTGGTTTAAGATATTCCTGCAGACGTTCCACTGCATTTACATAGGTATCTTTAGGATCCGGCAACTCTTTGAATATGCTCAACCCATCGCGACCCAAATGATTTTTCAGATGAAGTAGTTTATGATTTTCTAGCGACTCGTTCAACACCAGTTCATTTCCAAAAATTTCAATAAAATAATCGAAATCATCCGCTGATGGGTTGGCATCCAGCGTGGTGAATCAAACATCATGATTAACCACCAACATTTGCTGTGAAATTTGCGGATTTTACATCTTGGCCACCAAATTTTTGCGAGTTAATAACGAAATTTTTATTTTAAATTGAAAATCGTTTTACCGTCAACATAGCTTTCATTTATTCTAACACATGTCATATTAAACCGTTCACTACACATTTATAAATAAATTTTTTTATTGATAATGTAAATCTAATAAATTTTAAAGGTGAAAATTTTAGTAATTGATAACCTTAATAAAATATTTTTCAAAAAATAAAAATAATAGAAAATATTTAAATAATTACTGTAATGACCATTAACTTTAAATATAAAAATGTTTCAACCAACACCATTATCAAACTCGTAAACATAACCACACATGACAATCAATAACTCTCCATTTATCATCAGGGGGACTATTGTTATAACCTCAGAATATGGTAATAGTCTGCTGACATCAATTCGTTTTTTTATGTATTCGTTTCGTTAGATTTTTCATTTGGCTTGTGTCACAATTTTTACAGCTGTCCTTCGCATATGTTAATTTATTATTTTCTTTGTATATGGTGAATAATTTTTGGATTTTATTTTTTTATATTCTTTGTATGTCTGTGGATATAAAAGAAATACTTTAATTTATTCCGAAAGATGAATATTTAATGAAAGAATGAAAGACTATTTTTGGAAAGATGAAGGAAATTAAAAGAAAAAGAGAAAAATTATTATGCAGAAAGAATTTATTTTTATGTAAGAAAAAGAAAGAGGAAAATTATTATTAAGAAGGAAATTATTTTTACATAAATTATATTGACCAGTAATATCATAATTGTATTATCATAATTTTTGGTCAGTTAATTAATTTATATGATAAGCGATAATAAAGAAAATTACTGATCATTTATCGTTTCCTGAATTACTGAATATCCTCAACGTATTTGAGTATCATTTTCGTTTACGAAATCGCTGACTATTATTATCGGTACTAAATTACCGAACTTCATTATCGTTACTAAATTATCGAATATCATCATTATTACTGAATTTCCGACCGATTATTTATCACCGGTTCCGACAAACATTATTCAAAAAGTTAATCTCGATACTTTGTTCATCCAACCTTCCAATTACATTTTGTAAATTCACGGTGTAAGATACAATATCATTTGTACGGTTATTATTAATTAAAATTTGTTTGGTTATCTTGTAGAATTGTTATTTTATTATAGTTATAAATTTTGTTTGGTTATCTTGTAGAATTGTTATTTGATTATAGTTATTATTAATTTGTGTCATCATTACATTGATCAAGCTAATCAAATTGCATAGTGTCATACATAGTTTGGTAAGCTTGGTCATTCATTTATTCAGAGTTAATTTATTTTTTTATTCTAAACAATTTTAAGATATCGATTTGAGTTACCGCCAGCAAGACTAAGATCTGGTAATATATCTTTACAAACTGCATTGGTGGTAACTGGATTCGGTATTCTTATTATTAAGTCTAAATACATAAATTTATTTGTTAAAACTCCCCCTTTGTTTTGCATCTATTAGAGAACAAAGAGTGAGCTTTACAATTACTATAATGTATCTGTAACGCTCAATGCATACTATGATTAAAATGCAAAATGGCGGATGGATCGGAGGGAATCCATTTACCGACGCAGTCAATCTGCATAGCCTGCATTGAGACGGTTCTGTAGGTACTGCGACCCTACGAAAGACATTGGGAAGCTGATGAAATCGACCGAAAACCATGCACGTCGTTCAATTGTAAAAATCAACATCGATTTCGAATAATGACAATTTGGATGATTACTGTAAAAATAGTGAATTCGCCGATTTATACAAATTCACTATTTTTACTATTGTTAAAAAAATAGATAAACAATATTCAAACTAACGCAAAAAAAATAACCGAAAAATTAAAAAAACGATTATATGACGAACTTTAATTAGGGAAGACATCAAACATAATACAAACATATCCACATAGCTTAGTAAGTAATTATTATTATTATTAATTTTTTTATTGATTTCTTCATTTTTAATATATAATTCGAATTTGGCTATTTTCAATCTATCTTTCATTTGTTCAAACCAATTTCGATACTGAGTTTGGACATCAACACTCTGCGAATTGGCCTGTTGTAACTGTGACTTAATCAATGATAATTCCCTGCTCGGATCAGTATTTTTGGTATCAGCAGCTTTCAATTGAACGCATAAACCATCATAATGACCCTCTTGATCATTAATCAAAGGTTGAATTCGAACCTATGCCATTTCTAATTCCGATCCAATATCGTCAAATGTTAATTACAAGCCGGTTACTTCCTGATTTCACTGATTCGAAAAATAGAGTTAATTCCAATCATCAAGTCTCTCTCGATTTCATGTTCTCAAATTTTGTTTGATAGGAGAAAATCTGAGTCAACAACCGTTCATACAATCTTTATATACCAACAAAACCAGTCTTGTGAGAAAAATGCTTCGGTTCACTCCTCTGCTCCCATCAGACTGCGAAAAGTTACATACAAAATCCGAAAAATCACAAACACGCCACAAACAACGAACAAGTCACCATGCACAATAAACAACAAAAATATAGGTGAAAATATCGGGAGATATTACAATTACCACAAGGAATTGTGTGAAAATTTATGAAAATACTAATGTATTTGATAAATGGCGATTTCTATCACGTATTTACTAATTATATTGCTAAAAATCAATTTAGTATAAATTTGCAAATTAAGGGTAAGGACAGAGGGTTAGGGTTAATGTTAAGGTTAATTTTTTTAATAAATACTTTCAATTATCTTCCTTCCTTCGATAAAAGACGCCGGGAAGCCGACGAAATCGACCGAAAACTGTGATGGTCGAACGATTGTTAAATCAACATTGAATTCGATTAATATCGATATCTTATCTTATTATTATCTTATCGATTAGGATGATTATTATAAGGAATTTCATGAGAATGTTTGTAAAAAACTAACAACATATTAATTCAATTGAAAAATGATGATTTTTTATCAATTATTTACTAATTATATTTCTAAAAATCAATTTAATATAAATTTGCAAAATTTCGTTATCATCTGAATCACGGTTTTTCGGTCAAGTTCAAATATTAATATGATAATATATATGCTGATAAAATGCGAAATGGTGGAGGAACAGGGAGTAAATCCTCGTAAAATTGAGATCTATCTTCATAGCCCGCATCACAGACAGTTCTGTCTCTGCATCGTCTTCGCCGAAAGTCGCCTGGAGACGACTCTTGATTGAATGTTAAATCAACACAGAATTCTTAACAAAAACTAATAAATTATAATAACTATTTACAAATTAAAGCAGAAACTCTGAAAGACGAAAAATCAGCTCACCAATATATATATATATATATATATATATATGACGGGTCTTATTCTAGTTGTAATAATATTTACTTTAACTCGTATTGATTTCTAACACATTTCATTATTTTTTTCCAGATTGACAACATGAAAAGTGATAAAAATCTATGTTCAAAAACAGATAAATCAAATAAAGCAGACATAAAAAATTACCCTTTCATTCTTGGCTGTTCTACGACAAGTCACAATTCTGCCGTCAAAAGTCAAATTAATAGACAAAATAAAATACAAGACATGTCAGTTAGAAACAAAATATCTTTTAATTTCGATATGAATAATCTGAAGAATGTTTCAGCCAAGAATTTAAGAACCATGTATTTTAGTTTATGCAATGATTATGATAAATTATTCAAGTAATAATTTTAAGCATAATTTATAAACCAATAAAAATTCAGCAAAAAAATTACAATAATAGACTCAATAAATGATTTCAACGGGGAAGAATTTCAAATCCAAAAAGAGAAATTAAATGAAATCACAGAATCATTATTTTTAAAACAAAAACAAATTCAAAAAATCAAAACAATAATAAGACATCACAATGTAAACTTTTTTATCGATTACTTTATTTCTATGACATTTTATTTTTTCAGATATTTAATAATTCAAACAATGATTCGGATATTTATTCAAATCTTACTTGGGATATTTGACTGCAATAATTCTTTATGATTAGTAAATAATAATTTAATAAAAACTAACATAATTATCATTTTTTATAAATTTGGATTGATAAATATACAATTTTAAGAATTAGTGTTACTTTAATATGCACAGGAAACGAAACAACAACAGCAAATAGAGTATTTGAAATGTAATTTATTAATTATTTTACAATATATAAACACAGCCACATATAAAGGTAGCTCAAAATGCCAAAATTATGTATCTGTAGAGATCTTGGTATCTGGATTGGCAGGACCAGATGTCATTGGTAGAGGTTCACTTATTGGTCTCTGATGATCATTCATTATATCACCACTTTTCTCTGAAAATTCCAACAAATTGTCAGTAGTGAATCCAAAAACACCGTCTTGAAAAGCTATAACAGTAGATTATTATTTATAAACCAATTGTACCATACTCCATGCTTAATGTAGAAACAATCAAAAACATTATTTTCATACTCAATTTTGTATCTTTAATATGTAAAATTTCTCATTTACATTCGTTTTAATCACTAATAATAAGATAAATTATTTTTGTATAATTTACGATTACACAAAAAATAGTGACATGCAAATATAAAAAAATATTAATCCTAAGTAACTTAGAAATAGTTATGTTCATTTATTTCAATATTTTATTTAATGATTTTTTATCAAAAATCTTTGACAAACATATATATACAAATGTCACTACATTCAGGTTTCCAAATCCAAGAAATTTCTTAATTTCGTAAACCAGTGTTGACTGTATATTTAAAAATCTTTTACAAACATATATTTATAAGTGTATTCATATAACTACAATGATTTTTTTAGTAATCTAACTTTTAGTTAAAAATTCAGTTTATAATTAGAACTAAAGTAGGTGTGATTGCTTGATTTAAGTATTTATACTGTCACCATGGTTAAATTAATATATTTCAGTATTATACTACCAGGGAACTCAATAACAATTATTTTAGCTAGAAGTTCTCTTCCAATACAATAATTATTATTGAATAATACACAAATAAGAAAAAATATAATCTTGTTTAACAATGATAATTGAACAGATAAAGAAAAAATATTAGATAGAATATCATCGCAAAAAAGAAAGGAGAAATCCGAGATAACAGTTTAACCAAAATATAATCACTCAAAGCACGACGATGTTATGCCAACGATGAAGAACGATGTGTAAATAGTCAAGCAATTATTCAAACAAATAGCACTAGAATCGATGACTATAATAAGTAATACTAGTAGTTCTAAATGTATTATTCATTATATATATATATATACAAATGTCACTACATTCAGGTTTCCAAATCCAAGAAATTTCTTAATTTCGTAAACCAAAGTGTTGACTGTATATTTAAAATTGTAATCAATGGAGCCGATTAGAGTTGTCGTTGCTATGATATTTTATTATTTTGATTAGAGCGCACTTTGGAACATGTCAATCTCAAAATATTAATATGTAGAGAAATATCTAAATAAATTTACTGGAAATTTCAAATAATATTTAGTGCTTTTTTACTGCTCACCTGAGTACTAAATATATTAAAATATTTTACAAATTTTTACAAAAATTTTATAAAATTTTAAAATTTTGAATATAACTAGTAAATCAAAAAATTAAATTTTTTATATCCATTCTTTATACAGCCAGTTCTTAAAATTTAAAATTTAAAAAATTTCAATCAAAAAAACATTAAAAATTAATGATTTTATTTTATACGATTTTATTTTTTATATGAATGATATGTGGTTCTCATCCCATTAAAATTAATATTAAGGTACAAGACATAATATAACATCTACTAACTATGCTTTGGAGTCGTTTACCTTAGTAATAAAAGAGCCAACTCTAAGAGATAGATTACCGATAGGGAGATTTCTTGAAGTGTATCTTGATTTTGTAAATAAATTGTATCACGAATATTGACATTGTTATAAATCTGCTGTGTTGATATATTTGATTTTCACTTCAAAATTGGACGACTGCATATTAGTTGATGAAGTTTAATAAAGAACTTGGATCACGCAAGTTTGAAAGTAGCCTGACTTATAACCGACCAAGAGGTGAAACAGCCAAGGTCACGCAAGAAAAATAACATTCATCGAAGAGCAGAAGTGGAACACATTTGCACAATACAAGAAAATAGCCCTTGTAGTTTGGAAAGCTCACATGAGTCACTATTCCAATTCATGGCAAGACGGTGTATGCAATTGTCTTATCTATTCAAAGCAATGCAAGTGCAAATTTAATTAGCTTTGCAATGCGCTTAAAATACGTGAAACCTCTAGCAAATAGGGATTGTCGAGAAAAACTTAAATTTTTATTTTACTGGGCATTATTCATTTTAATACTGAGTATTTTTAATTTTTACTAAAATTAAACTTAAAATATTGAGCAAAAAAAATTTTACTGAGCAAGTACTATTTATTTTATCTAACAAATATTATTTTTTACTGAAAAAATACCATTTATTTTACTGAGCGTTTATTCAAAATACTGAGCAAAAAATTGTTGTCCTTTATGTTCAAATATTCATCAATATTTAAGGTTAACATTACATAACTTTTGACGATCGTCATGAAAAAGTACTTTAAATTCATTTTGATTCTTTTTAGACTGTAATTAATGCACAGTCCTAAATAACTCTACTTAAAACAGTACAACTTATTAAAAAAAACTAAATAGGATTTTTACATTTCCTTCTAGATTTTAACTTGATAAAAATCAAAAGAACACCCATAAAAAATTTATCGTCATTTTTTGCTACACTCAAATTTCTCCTATAAATTCAATTAAATATAATTAATTATCGATGAAACTGATAAAAAATAAAAAATGGTTAATTGTTTAAGAGACTAGTTGTACGGGGTGGTAGATAAAGTAGTTTTAGCCTTAACTGGAAGGTTGCCTGATCGTATCAAAAATGAGTTAAAGATTTTGAAAGATAATGTTATTTGAAGATAAGATAATGTTTTTGAAGAAATGTTAATATTTTAATGTAAAATTACCGTTTGCAATCTTGTAAAAAAATTGCTCTCTATAAATTGTTTTTTACGTATTTTGTAACTCTTCGATTTATAGGTAGACTTTAAATAAACTTTTGTAGACTTGTTGATTTTCAAAATAAATTCAATTTTTATGTTTTTTTCTTAAATGTTTTATTGAGTTATTGTATTGTAATGTTCTTTGAACCAATTGTCAATTATTTTATTCCACTTAACGCTTTCAAGTGACTTGTTTTACTAGTTATGAAGGTTAATATAGTATGAAAGAAACGATTATCAAATTTGGAAAACTGTCCGGGATCAGTTGTCTATTTGACAAATGTTTAGTTTAATCAAAATAATTATTCTAAATTTTTATTTTATATTTCATTTTCCTAATTAACTAGTTTTTAACCCAAGCTAACTGAATTAGTTACAAATTTCCTCATTATTTCCAAAAAATAAGCAAAATCTATATAAATATCAAATTTGTGGAGTTAAGAAAATTGCTCAATTAAATAATTTAAATATTCTATCCTTAACAATGTCGCGTATTTCACATTATTGTGATATTATCTAGAAAATTTTTAACATTCGTAGGAGTATATGAAATTGTTATTCATATTTTGTTAGATCAATTGTTTGAGAATACAACATATTGTGTTTGGATATGAAGCTGTAGTTTTATGTATGTAATTTGAAAATGAATAACTTGTACAGAAGTTACGGTGAATATACTATTTAATACTATAATGTAATTATCTTTAATCAAATGAAGAGAATAATATCTTATTATTACTGAATCAGAAATAATGATTTTTAATCTAAATTTATCTAACCTAACTGAAATTAAAATATCGAAGCTCTTTAATAATTAGACACTTAAAACTCTCATAAATTGAATAGAACTTGAAAATTTTATCTTACAACAAATAAATTATTTTCATAATATTTTGATAAAATCAATTGATACAAATTAAATTATTCACCAAATTGAAGTTTATTTCTTTGTAGAACGTTAATGCATATTCAAATTAACATAATAGGTATATTTTCCTTCGTGTATTTTAGCTACGTATTCCCTCGGTATTTATTACACAGGCGTACTCAACATTTTGTCTCTCACTAATTTTGTTTTATCTAGTTTCAATTTTACCATTATCAACACTGCATATACTCATCTTTTACTCATACGTACACACAAATTAAGGCATCTCATATTTTTTCTTAATTCTATTGCATTATTAATTTAGTTTTTCTTCAAACTATTTAGAAATGTAACTACATCAAAGATAAATGTCCGAAATGAAAATACTTTCTAGCTGTTTTAATATTAAAATGTGTAAAATTTTAAATAAATAATTCCTAAATTAAAATTCTAAGTATTAATAAAAATTAAAATTGAAACGCAATTTTAAAAAAAAAATAAACGTCGAACAATTGTAGAAAACAGAATAAACAAGATTATAAAACCAATGAATTTTTAACTACTTATAGTGTTTTTCGTCCACATATTTTACGTTGCCTTTATATTTTCATTTCGTATTTGCAACAAGATCAAATTACTCATGTTAAAATTATATATTGCCTCTTTTTCAATGAAAAGAATGATTTGAAATATTACTTCATATTGAATTACCAACTCATTTCTTCAGTGGATACATTACACAGCTCTCTAAAATTCAAAACTTCGTTGCCGAGTCAACTATCGTCAAATATAAAACTTCGTTAAAATAAGTCCAGTTTTTATAGAGTTGGTACCACACTTTGTCAGTTGATTCACGATGCAAATTTTCTTATGGTACTGAGTAAATCTTTGAACACGCATCGCATTGATTTATAACTTCCTTAACTTAATTCAACTTGACTGAACTAATCCCATATTTTTCTTTTAGTAGTTCATTGGTCTTGTCGACCCCAAAATGACAGATATCATGTACTTCCTTGATTTCGTCAACGCTCGGATTCAGATTTGCTTCAATTGCATTTCATTCGTGTATTCTCGCTACGTATTCCTTCAGTATTTATTACACAGGCGTACTCAACATTTTGTCTCTCACTAATTTTGTTTTATCTAGTTTCAATTTTTCCATTATCAACACTGCATATACTCATCTTTTGTCCAAATGTACACACAAATTAATGCATCTCATATTTTTTCTTAATTCTATTGCATTATTGATTTTGTTTTTCTTCAAACTATTTAGAAATGTAACTATATCAAAAATTTATAAATTTATAGGCCATCCAATGAAAGTGTAAGTTACTTCAAATTTTTCCTTTTAATGCTCTTGGTCTCTAACTTTTGTTTATAAGGAAAGGCTTAATCATACGATTACCAGAAGTATTTGGTAACCATTTTCAAAAAAGTCCAATTTCGTCGGCATTAATGACTTGTTCTGCTGTATAACCATCCTCTTGAATTCTCTAGAATTTTTTTACGATATTCTTGAACATCTTTAAAGAATTTCAGCCTTAGTTTTCAAATTATGCAAATTATGTGTAACTAGACACTTACTGAACCTGGCTGAAAATTCAAGGTTTTGTTGTTGGTTTGAAGATGATGGTCGTTCTTGTAACAAGGGATTAAAAATATTCAAAGATTTTTGTTTAGCTGTGTCGAATGGTATTTTTGGTTGAGATCTTAAATCTAAATTGTCAACAATTTTTTCACTTTTTCAATAACACTTTTTTTGGAAATATGCTGTGTGCATAGATAGCTTGCTCAATCCAAATTCCTACCTAAATTAGTTGAACCTGCTCCCTGTACTGAAGAATTTAAAACATTTATTGTTGTTTCCAAAGAAATTCCTTTTTGCGTTTTTATTTTCTTTAAATTATTTTCAATTATAACGACATGTAACTAACACTAAATTAAATGTAAAAAAAGTTTTAAAAAGAATTAACC
This sequence comes from Girardia tigrina, assembly GCA_001938485.1. Lineage (NCBI taxonomy): Eukaryota > Metazoa > Platyhelminthes > Tricladida > Dugesiidae > Girardia > Girardia tigrina. Next base: position 11,783 of record MQRK01227757.1, read on the forward strand.
AAACTTATATTAAATTAAATTAAACTTCGAAATACGTTGGTAAATCATATACTAAAACAAACATCGGCACGTGATATGAAAACGAAAATTAATTAAATGAATACAACCTAAATAAGAAATAAATTGATATTTTATATTCAGGTTACATACAATTGATTAGGAAGCGTGAAAAAGTTTTTTTTCTAAAATCGCATAAAATAATTCGTGCTGCAATAAAGAATCGCTCAAAAACGTTTACATAAAACATGGATAAGGTGTACTTGGTTTAAGTAGAGGTAATTTAGACAGTTTTCAGATTTATTTTAATTTTAATGACTTTGTAGTAATTTGTGAATTTTTGTGCATTCTAACCATCTACCAAGGAGAATGTACAATTTTTTTAATTTGAATTTCTTAACGTTTTTTTCGGGTAGACCTTCGCTGTAGCGACAAATGCCTTCGTGATTTTCAATAACCCAACAGATAAGATGTGTTATTTTGAAATTTGACAGGAGTTTTACTGAATAATACTTTTACTGAATAATACTGAAGAACAATAGAGAAGGGCTAGCAATCCACCACCGAAAACGTATTACTTAAGTTATTCAATGTGTTTACTTCCGAAGTGGATAGGGTCCATATTCAAGTGTCTCTGTAAAACGCAACTAACTCGAACTAATAATTAAATTAATAATTAATAGACTAAAGTTAATTAGTTCTCGAAGTTACTTACCTTTAATGGGAAAGAGGACCTGATCAAAACAAGAATTATCTTTGAAGAAAATGCAAGTAGTGTATAAATAACCTAATTTAAGACATATCGTGAAATTGGCCAATATCGTGCCACGTCATGATTTAGCCTTACAGTGTTATCGCTATTAATAAAGAAATTTGTAAAGCAACCCCTACTTAGACAACATCAAAAAATATTAAATAAATATCAATTCTTATTGAAAAGAATCAATTCCTTTCTATAAGAAATTGCTAGAATATCGCATTAAATAGTCTGTTGAGTATTGGTCAAATACGTAAACATTTTGCAATTTCAGTTTTTCATGAACTTAAAAAAATTGTGAAAACTGTAGCAATGTCGATTAAAATTTTTTGTTTTAAGAAAGAAAACATCTCTATGACGCACAGAATAAAATCTATGTTTGTTTTGGTCCAGTCTTAATAAAACCAATAAATAAGACATCTTTTTGGTCCAATGAAAAATGATCTACAGCGGCTAGGCAATGCCTTATATATCGAAAAACAATGTTATTTTAGAGTTTTATTAGTAACAAGAAATGATATCTGGCAGTGACAATAGCACGGTAAACAGTTAATATTGATTATTTTGACGACTTCGTTTATAAAACTTGTAAAAGACGGTACAAACTTTGATCAGATCAAACAAGATCGAAGGACATTATTATCTAGTTTGGCAATGCTAGATATCGTGCGACGATAAATGTTACAAATTGATAAAGAAAATATGTATATTTAATTTTTTTAAAAATAAAAATGAAAGGGAGAAAAATATTGTATATATATTTATAAAAAAAATATTTGTAATTGTTTTTTTTTAAAAGGAAATTTTAATTATTAAATTGTAAAAAAATTGTTCGATTCTGGAAAAATCCAGTTAAAAAATGTTAGCTGTTTAAATAATCAAAAAAAATAAACAGTTTCGTTTTGTGTCTTTTGATTTCTTGTTTTGATAATAATGCAAATGATTGATTATAAAAATTTTGGAAAAGTGAGTATTGTCGGCTCTTCAGGAGTTGGGAAAACATCGATATGTGAAATGGTCATCGGGAATCAAATTAATGATGTTGAATTAACAATCACTGCCGCTTTCTTTAGATGTTATCGAACGTTTTCGACCCGAATTTTTCATGTAAATATCGATTCACAATCAGCTGAGTGTCAATCTCCAAATAACGGAAATTCATGTCGATATTTTTCAAAAAAATCTAAATTCACCAAAAATTCGAAATTTGACTCCGATGAAGATATTGACCACGGTTTCGATATCGATGAACTTGACGACCTTGACTTTGAGAACGTGACTGACCACAACGTGGACATTGTTGACTTAAATTACACCAAGGATGTCGATTTCAATAAGGATTTCACAACGTTATCGTTCAAGTTGAACACGTTACGATGCGACAAGATCATCACGCATTGTCTTAAGATCTCACGAGCAACATTCGAGAAGTTGTATTTGGGCAGTAGATTAAATGCATACGGGTCTTTGTTGAAAAAGAATAGTGCGAAGGTGTCGGACGGAGAGTTGTTTGAATTATCGATTGATGAGAAAATAAAACGAATTCGAATTTGTCAAACAAAAGTGAGTGAATCTAATTACATTATCGCGAGTATGGAAAGCTCGGATGTGCCGAATCAACCGGTGATTCTCGTCAAGTCTCTGCAAGATATGTGTTCGCAATTCGCTGCCACAACACTGACCGCATCGATCGATACAGTAGGCGTTCACCGTGAATTCCGACAAAAGCGAACCGATCGGCCGAGGAACAAAATCAAGGGTCCAGCACAAAAGATGCAACATCAATAAAACCCAATGATTTTCTTAGACAACGTACAGTGAGAATACTCTTTCAAGCAACATATTCACCAGACTTGACTATATGGACTGTAACTATTTTTTTAATTCAAAGAATTTCGTAAAGTACTTTGTAAAAATGAAAATATCAGGAAAATTCCACTTTGCAATTGTTATGCACCATAACTTTAATAATCTTCAGTCATGTACTACAGAGGATATTTGATCATCGTCAGCTGGGGATTAACAATGACAATGATTATATTTTTATGGATGTTTGTTCTGATGCATAGTTCCTTATTCATTCATTCGATCCCAATAATTTCCAGTCATGTCCAATATTTGGGTATAAAAGCAGAAAATAGTGACTTTTTAAACGAATCAGAGAGAATAAAGGAAAAACCACAAACCTCGAAAAATTAACATGAAGTATGTAAATACATATGGTTTGGCTTGATTAAATGTCCTTGAACTTGCGAATATGAATGGTTTCCCACGCCTGAACTAAATGGTTCTTTCAATAATTCGATGTCTCGTTATTGGAACTGGTCACAACAAATAATAATATATTTTTAATAACTAAAATTAATAAAGGAAAATCTTCAAGAAAAAATTTTACAATAGGTTTCTAATAAAAACTAGGTCATCTATATATGTCTGAAAATGTCTGTAAATCTATTTGCGAATAATAGTTGAAAAATATATTTCCATTTTAAATTTGAGGTGAGTAATTGAAAATACTAATTTTGATGAAACAATGAATGTATAACATGTTTTTCGTTTTCTGTTAATATATAATAAATAATTATTTTTTCCACCAAAATAAAAAAACTTATAATATAGAGATTAAAAGGATTTAATGATTAATAAAAAGTTCTTCCTAACCTAAAGGAATGCTAGCCGAAATTCTATAAAAAATACCAATTTAATATAATAACCAAAGTCATCCATTTAAAAATATATTTTACGACAATATATTTCGACGGATCTACCGTCATCTTCAGGTCACTAATTAATAATCAATTCACCTGTATATAAATACAAAAATG
>MQRK01227757.1:15371-26162 GCA_001938485.1 Girardia tigrina
AATCGGTTGCATGAAATCATGCTAATCAAAAATTCTCAATAAGCTGGTTGAGACTGCCGATTGAACATTGATTTTAGGGCAACGTGACCTTATTAACAATGCTTCACACGACACTCTCTTCAGAGATCATCTCTGTAAACGAATTCAAGAACATGGTCGAAAAGAGAGTAAGAGCAATATTGCAGAACAAAGGAAAAATGTAAATGTGATGTTAATTTTGATAATTTCAAAATTCTGTGTAATCATTTTGACAGTTATTGGGAGAGAGTTTAGTCTCTGTTCGCGGCGTTTAGTCCGCGGCGTTTTGTCCGCGGCGTTTTTGTTTGCGGCGTTTTGTCGTGGAACCCTTATTTCTGCAACTAGTTATCAATTAATAAAGCAGAGTAATTGATGCAGTAGCAATTTCCACATTTCAGATCCTTAAATTTTAATTTTAAACACTCGTTAAAAATGATTATTTCTGGTTAATAAAAATGAACATATCTTTAAAAAATAAAAAAAAATATTGTGCTTAGATAATTTAGACAATATATAAGAAATTAAATAGTAAATTTACAAATACTAGAATGTTTGTCAAGTATTTTGACAAACGATATAAAAATGACTACAAATATTATTTTTATATTGTACAGATTTTATTCATAAAAAAATTTCAAAATGTTGAATGAAAGATTATTTTTTTAGCTTAAAATTCAACATTGAAATGTGGAAAATCCTTCGTAAACGTTTATCATGAAAGTAACCCAAGTCATAATTTTAGAATTTAGATTTCCAAATTTTACAAAATATTTCTGAAGTAACAAAATTTTAAAAAACTTACTATCCTAATTTTTATTTGTCCATGGTTATAAAATTTTTCTAGTTGCAAAAGGTATGTTACTATAGTTAATATTTTCCACTGAAAATAATAAATATATAATACAAATAATTTATGACAAACAAATTTGGATTTCAATTTCAAAACTAGTAACAAAACAAGTCAAAACTAGTAAACCAAGAAAAAAATTTATAAAAATGATTTATGTGGACAGAGCTCTACTGGACCAACGGAATTTTTTAGTTATCTTTCGTAGAAGGTAAAATTTTATTATATTTTTAATAAATTTATTATGTTACTAGTGACTATTTAAATATATTGTAGAAGGGGAAATTTCATACAGAAAACTTGTATTTGATCAAATTTTCACATAATCATTTATTGTCATCGAGAATGAGTAAGTACAGAAAGTTTGGAGAAAATTGATTTAGTAAACAGCCTTCAAAGTATGTTTGTAAATTCCATGGATATATATATATATATATCAAACTAACATAAAGCATGGAAAAAGCATTTAGATTTTACAGTTATAACTTAGTTTTATAAATTCTCATTAATATTTGATATTAAAATATTATTTGTTTTCTTTGCTAGCGTATTTTATCATTTTAATGCTCTTTACAATACTGTCGACATTCATCACCATTCATTAACACGTTTACATGTTGACTTAATGTCAAACTAGAAGGTATTTATCAAGTCTCATTAGTTCAAATCTAATTTAAGAGTGAAGAAGCTATAAATGGAAATAATTCAATGTGCCAGAAAATCAATAACAAATAACAGAAGATCAATGAATTTAAAATATATCTTATAATTTCGATATTTATTATAAAACATAAATAAAATCAGTGATTAAAACGATTATAAAATGCGTAACAAAAAATCGTTTAGTTCAACAACTTATTTCTAGAGAAAAAAATTGTTTTAGAAATTCTTAAAGTAATCATAACACGAAACACACTTAAAATAAACATGCTTCAAAATGTCATTCGAAGTCAAATCAGCAAGCCATAAACGCAGCTACATATATTTAAACATATGCATACATATACAAATATGTATATGTATTCATATATTCAACTTTACCTATATTTAGAGTTATGAATATAAATATTTATCTCCGCGTACGAATTTTAACAGTGTGACGCACTACAATGACGATTAAATAATTAAAGTATTCAGTTATGTCCTAAAGGACAACTGACTTGATTGGTGTTACACACGAGAATGATTTGTGTGGAATGATCATCTATCAGACAAAACTAACAATACATAGTTGGAGCAGGACCAACTGATGAGTAGGAAATGGAATGTGAGCAGCTAGATGGAGAAGCGGCAGTGGGGCAAACAAACAGAAAGGGAATGAATCAAAGAGAAGAAATTATAACAATATATTATTGTATAATAGCAATAATAATATTAAAATAAAAATGAAAATAAAGTAATAATTATAATAAAATAATAATATTATTATTATAACAATAATAATAATGATAATAATAATAATATTTACAATCACCAGTTACTGATAAATTATCATTGAAAATAGAATTATGAAATGAAAGATTTTTGTCAATATTATTTAAATGAAGAAATCGAAAAAAAAACAAAAAAATAAAATCCTGTTTTATGAAAACTAAGACAGATTAGCTTCTTTGTAAGAAAAACAACAAAGGAGAAGAAAGAAACAGAGAAAAAGAGAAAAAAAGAAGAGAGTGAGATTATTTATCTATAAAAGAATTAAATCAAGACGATAAGATAATTAGTTCAAATCAGAGAATTACCTGGCATTTGGTTGGCGCCCTGTGATGTAGGTCGAGGAGGGCCGTTTTTCACAGATCTGACAGGTTGATCATCTGAAATTTGTTCTTGTGAACAGGGAATCTTTTTACCCGGCGTATTACAACCGCTCGAGTATTGAGAACCTAAAATAGAATATAATTAATATTAGGTAATTATACACCGGATTCAATTACAGCTGTTCATTCGAGAATCAGATTTCAAAAGGTTATTCAAGGAACCGTTTAGATTGGATGATATCGGTGGGATATCTGAGTTTTTGGAGTCCGATGGATTTGACGAGAATCCCGCCAAATGCTCTTGACTCGATATTGGATATTGATTGTTGCTACTACTGTTGATTGAGTTAGGCAGAGACATTGACATGTGTGGGCCACTCATGTTCGGTAAATGAGGAGCTTGACCAAGCGACATGATCGGGCCGGGAATATTATTCCCAGATGCATCATATTGGGTGTTCTCTAATCGAGTTATCGATCGCTCATCCTCATCACCGAATTCTCCACCCATCAATGTTGGTTCACCAACAATCATAACATCCTGCAAATAAAGATGTTTACTCACCAATAATCATTTAATAACAATAAATCAATAAATTCGAACTTTCGATAAAAAAATTGCGTCAAAAACCAGTATATAAAAGACAACAGCTTGATTTTGTCTATTATTTTTGATAAATTAATTTTTAAATTTAAAAGGACATTTATTTCTTTTAAGTATTAAATCAGTTTTAATTACAAATAATTAATAAACTATTTACTGAAATAAATGAAATTCCCTATTACAAAATCAATCAGAATATTCTATGAGTCAAAACATTCTTATTTTCAAGAAAAACATTAAAAGTAATCAATAATTTGGTCTTGGTTATAATTTTTCATGTAAATTTTTAATTCAAAAGTAACGAAACTTTATTGGTATTTAATTTAAATAATTTTTTAACTGAAAAAGAGAAAAAGAAAATAAAAATTTATTATTTCTAAACGATTATTTTCACAGTGTATACCTCAGCAACGAATCAGATTCGAATATAATATCTACAGTTAGTCTATTTCTGATTTGTTGTTTCGGCACACTTAATAACCACACATCAAAAGAATCGATAGAAAGCAAAGCTCACCCCTGGCTGATTGAGATTCGGTAAAGATGGGACGGGGCTTTGTTTTCGCTTTGAGCTTCGTCCAGAGGCTGAATCAGAATTAGCATTGGAGCCTTTTCGTTTTCTTCGTTTATTGGCTTGTCGATTTGATTCTATAGAATTACCAAATAATAGAATGAAAACCATGATCCCCAACAAACACAACGATATTAAACTAATCGAAACTATGAAAAACACTGATAAATACAACACCTGATTTTTGCTGCTGACCTGGAGGAGCCACCATTCGCTGCCATTTTTGAAACAAGGTCGTTTTCAAACAATCTTTTGGACTGAGACTGTATGCTTTTTGTCGAGACATCAGCTCTTGCATTGGCTCGAGAATAGTACAGATTCTGAAGAAGTTCATCGTGTAACTTGGAATGCCACATCGGGTGAAATTTTTCGAGAATTCCATTAACATTTGTTCTTGATTACACTATAATTTTATTTATTTAAATGATTAAAAAAACGAATAAAAAAAATATTAAAATAAATTACACCAAAATTTGGAATTGCTCGTAAAATAAATTCTCTATGACTTCTGATTTGAAACGTCCAGCTCCGGATTCTCATTAAATCATCGAAATTGAAATCCAAAACTAATCGACCATCAACAGTAATTGTTGTTGGAGGCATAGTTCTAGGGAATGTCATCACCATTTGAGCTGATTCACTATCGACGACTATTGTAGAGGTATGATAACTTTCACGAACGGAACGCAGAAAATAATAATATTCGCTACAACCGCTGTCGAATATGCTGCGGAAATACCGTGGAATTAATGTTCTGCCTATAGCTGAAATATAAATACTTCTTTTCAAAACAGTAGAGTAAATGTTGTGTTATTCTATGCGTTTGTTTTGTAAATAAAAGATAAATAATGATAATCATTTTCACGGTAAAAGATGTTTTATAAAACATGAACTAGTAAATGAAAAAAAAATTTTATATCCACGCCTTATGCGGGCAGAACTCTACTTGACCAAACAGAGATTTTTTTTGTTATCTTTTGTAGATGGTAAAAGTACTATTACATTTTTAATAAATTAATTATGTTATTAACCCTTTCCTGGCTGAATAAAGAATTAAATTGGCATCCTTAAATCACTTTTACAACTTTGAAATGATAAAAACAAAATGGTGTTTGACAAAACATGTGTAAGAATAATTTGTATATTCGTCTATTGATCAGAAATAAAAATATTATTTGTATTTTTCCATAGATGCCTATAAAATATTAAAATGAAACATGATTCCATATGACATCAATAGTCAGGAAAGGGTTAATAACTATTTAAATCTTTTGTAGAAGGAAAAATTTCATACAAAAATTTTTATTTGATCAAATTTTCACATTATCATTTCTTGTCATCAAAAATGAGTAAATGTAGAAAGTTTGGAGAAAATTAATTGAGTAATTGATAGAAAAATTTATTTTAAGACTAAGTAAAATTGTAAAAAAAAATGTTTTCTGAACTTTTGAAATTAAGTAATAAAACACAATAAATAAGATAAATGATATAGGGTTTTTCGATCAATTTCAGAATTAATAAATTTATTAAAAGATTTTATATTGTATAAACTATTATTAAAAATAAAAACAGTTCAACAAATTATTTATTCCAGGATGACACTTCTTAACTCAGACTTTTGGATATACCCAAACATATTACGGAAAAATTAACCACAGTGCTCAGGAGTTATTTCATCAAACTTCCCACTTATCAACCCTCTCAACTGGTTTTCATTTCTAGCATTTCCACATATTACCAAATTTTCCCAAACAGAAAACACATTTTCAATTGAATAGGGAGGGAGATACTCTATATTATAAGCAGAAATTTCTGTCTTCAAGCAACCCCCTTCAGTAGTGAATTCTGGTATTATCCATGATAAAAATTTGATTAGTAATTCCATATTCCTTGCAAACTCCTTTGATTTCCTTCAATATAACCATAAAATCTTCTCCATTTACTGCCCTTTCATGAATTGCATGGTAAATCCTACCATACTTGTTCATTGCAGCAACAACTGAAATATTTCTACTTCTAGCCGCCGGAACAGAAATGTAAGCAGATTCACCATTTCTACTTCGACCTCTTTTTGGTCTACTAACAACAGAAAATCCAACTTCATCGAGAAAAATTAGATCCCTTTCATCATTTTCGACCTCCATTAACCTGAATTTCGAAGCATAGTTCACTTTGAGCTCGATTGTCGTCAGAGAATTTCTTCGCTCCGGAACTAAAGTGGTCCTCTTTAGGGTGTAGTGGAATTCTTTCAGCGCCCTATCAATAGTGCTTATTGACACATTGACTTGGAAAGTTCCCAAAACCCAGGTAGTAAGTTCTCGTAGAGTAAGAATACACTCTTGATCTACTCGAGGTAATAATTGCTCTTTGACTTCAGTGCTGAGTAAGGAATACTTATCACCACTGCGCCTAAGAGGCTCGACCAATCCATGTTTAAGATATCGTTGAACGATACTATAATCAGTTTTATAGCTCTTCTGGTACATATCTGAAATTTCTTTAACAGAATGCTCTTCGAGCGTTTTGGTCACTATACGCTCTCGATCATCATTAGAAACTTGTGGTTTCCTCCGAACGGCCTGGATGGAGATTTCTCTAGATTGGCTTTCTGCGCGCCCTGCTTCTTCTTATGTTGATGAACCATTGCCATCTACATTGGGGTCACTGTTACCATAAATAAAGTTTTCGAAGCTGATAAGGTTAAAAAATTAAAATTATTAAAAATATTTTTCGATTTTTTTGATAAATTTATTAATTCTGAAATTGATTGCAAAAACCTTATAAATTGTATTGAAAGAGTTAAATCTAATCCTACTAAGACACTCTAATTTATTAGGTGTTTCATGTCACTGAGTAGTAAACAATTTTTCATGAAGTTCAACAAAAGATTTAAGACTTCAGAAATACTAATAAATTATTGAAATCTTTAAAAACTTTAGGAAAATTTCTACGCAATAAATTTGTAAAGCTAGGTTAGGATGAAAGCTGGCATATGTAAAAAGTTCATAACATTAACGGATATCATAAAAAAATTGAGTGAGACATCTATAACTAAAATCGAGAATCGCTAAGTTGCCAACCCAATAATTTACTGTGTGGGAAATATTGATATAAACAGTATTCTTCAATGCCGTAATCAATATTTATTGAATTTTCAGAACATTTAATTGACGTATAAATAATGAACACATGATGAAAATTAACTATCATTTGTTTTTTCAACAGTAAAAGAGAACTTAAATTTTGAATATATTCATGAAATGATGCCTCAATCTTTCTTATTGAAAATAAGATTTGTTTAATAATTCGAGTTACTTTCATTTTTTGATTCAGTAAATATTATATTAAAAATAACCTGTGATATTTATTATTGCCACCAATCACTTTTTTTGTAAAAAATTAAAATTGAAAATCATTTAAATTTTTCTTAGGTATTCTTAAAAGGAAAATCAATTATTAAAATGTTCATTAAAAATAATATTTGATAAAACCAGTTTACTTGGCCATATCAATCATATTAAAAGTATTTAGATTCATGTTGTCTCAAATAAATTTAAAGGGTTATTTATTCAAAAGATTTAATTAATTCTGCAATACAATGCCACTCAAAGTAAACTCGGATCACAGCGACATTAGACAACGGTTCTTTCGTGTTAGAAAAATAAATTAAGACTTATATTTTGACTTGGACAACATAGTAGTATGTACACCACCGCTCTTAATATTTTAACTGTATTCGAAAACAAGACATTATAATAGCTTGAATAGTGGCGTCATTTATAACACTTGATTAAAGAATTTTGTAGTACCTTTTCTATTTTTTTGGCTTATATGTGAATAAAAGATTCAACGCATTTATTCAAATCCATTTCGAACCATTTTGGTTTAAGTATTTCCAAAATTAAATTAGACTTGAGTAAATACGGTCATGAAAATATTTAAAAAACCAATAATAAAGTAAAAGTGCAGCGGGAAATTTCTCGATTATGTCGTTTAAATGAAACAATAAGTTTCAATAAGTTACTGTTAGTTTCCTTGTTGTAAAAGAGTGCTCATTATGAAAAATCTTTGAAAATTATTAATACATCTTAACGAACGAAAATGATTTTTATTATTCTTATTAGCCACAAAATGAAATGCAACAGCACTATTTGAAATTAAAAACAAAGTGTATTTACTCCATGATGAATTGTGTTACATTTATCCGGTATACCATACTGAGTATCATCAGTTTTATACCTGGTACAGTTAAGAGAAGACATTATTCTCTCTGTTCTGCGGACCATAGCTGACACCAATGACATCAATATCAGTTCTGGCACCGAAAATGTGTGCTCCATGTCGGATGAAACAAGACGAATAAAACCCGTAGGGCGATCAAATAAATTTCATTGTCACCAATATTAACACAGAATATTTACAAATCTCGATAGATTAACTCAAATTGTTCACTCGTGGTACCAAAACATGCTTTTGGTTTTTTTATATTGTTTTTTCTAAATTAATTTTAGAAATGTTTTGTCAATTTTTAATCAATTTTAATTAATTTTTAAACACTATAAGTAATGGTACCCCGACAAAAGCACCCACGACAAAAGCGCCACCCGACAAAAGCGCCCACTTTTAAATTTTTGTTTAAATTCTTAACTGAGCTAATTCTTAAATGAAATTTTGGTAAAAGTACTCTGAGTACTTTTTAAACGAAATCTCTTTCTTCATACAGTAGGGGACACATTATTATAACCACCTGATATTTTTATGCTTTTTTATTGTAACCTCCGTATTTTCTCATGTTTTGATGAAACGATTTTTGAATGCCAATCAGCAACAAGGAGACGTGTCTGGCAAACACCAGGAAGTCAACCAGTAGTGCGTGAAGCCGTCAAACACCCAACCAAAGTCATGTTCTGGGGTGTTATCTGTTCAAAAGGTCCTGAACGCTTGCATATTGTCGATGGTATGATGGAAAAAAATCAATACATGAATGTTTTGCTCGAACGGATGTTGCCTCAACTGCTGGAATGGTTTGGTTCAATTGAAAACTGTGTTTTCATGCATGATTCAGCTCCATGCCACAAGGCTAGGGTAGTGACTCGATTTTTGGAGACCAACCTTATCAATGTCCTTCCTTGGTCTGGGAATTCTCCTGACTTAAACCCCATAGAAAACATATGGGGTATTATAAAGGAGAAACTCAGCCAAATTACTCATACAACAAAGGATCAGCTTTTTTCGAGCGTCCTCTGCAATTGGTTTCGCGATGATGAATTTCAGTAAAAGCTTCAAAACACTATTGATAGCATGCCTAGACGTCTCCAGGGAGTAGTAAACGCTAAAGGAGGACAAACAAAATATTAAATTGTTTAATTTATCATTTATTAAACTCACTTTCTTATTCTATGAACAATAAAACATTTGTAATCAGGTATGTACATATTTAAATTTTGTATTCTGGAATAAAACATGTATTTCTTACCTTTTTGATTTTCTTATATTTTGATCATTTTCTAATAGAATTGTGGTAATTTTTCAGTATAAGGTTAAAAAGTTATCACATTTTCTGATGGGGTGATAAAACAAACACAGAAAGTATCAAAACTATGACTACATTTGTTAATAACCTTAAAAATAATGAGAAAACCTAAAAAAACATGAAAATATCAGGTGGTTATAATAATGTGTCCCCCACTGTATATATATACTTATACTTTTTCGTCCAAAAATTAATTAACAGCTTCATTAAATTGATCTTTCTGAATTTGTTACATTTTTTACTATTTTATCTACAGTCTCACGAGTGGATTTTTCAAGCAAAGACTTATAATGTATATTGTTATTCGATTGTTTGTTCAATGTTTCAATACTTAAGTTTTTCTTAAACTTTAACAAAATCTAGTAAGCATTTAAACATTGTACAAATTATTGAAAAAAAAGAATATGATAAACAGGAATATAAATATTAGGCCGTTTTGCTAGTGCAATATAATTAATTAGAATTGATAAACTTGTTTTGAGAAGCAAATAAAATATTTATATACTTTAGTATCGCATAAATATATACTACCCTAACCCAAAAGTCACAGGACAGCTTTTATGTTTTGTATAAACAGCAGTAAATACGGTGACATATCATTTTGCTTCAATAACGATTGTATACGTTTCTCAATAGTAGCGACAAGATTAAAACAAGTTTCACTACTTATGCTGGTCCATATGCTAAATAATCTTTCAATCAACTGGTCCTTAGTTTTTGGTAGATTTACTTTTAATTTTAACTTCATAATAATAACCAACAAATTTTCAATTGGGTTCAAATCTAGACTTGATTAAGGTTAATCTAGTACAGAGATGTTACTATTTTTGAACCAACACTTGCTTGATTTTCAGTGTGAAAACTGGCTCTATCCTGTTGAATATGTAATTTCCATCGATATGTTAATTTCCAACATCATGGGCGGTCATGAACCCCAAACCACAACTGGTTCATGAAATTATCTTCCTCGGGGCCAAATCATTTCTTATGTGTATTGTGCTCAGATTTGGAATGCTTAGAAAGAGAATTTCATTGTTCCATGATAATGCCTGACCGAATGTAATAAACAAGACCAAAGTCAAATTGATAGCAATTTGCTTGGAGATTCTTCCCCATCTGCTGTATAACCTCCGGACAACTCTTCTACATTATAAAATTGCCTGTCTAATTAAAACATTTAAAAAATGATGATAATATCAAAATAGAATTTTTGCTTCCGAAAATAGAATTTGCTTCCAAAATCTCCGGTTTGTATTCACATGACCTGCAATCGGTCAACAATGACGAGTTCATAAGGCGGTTGAAGCAATTAGTGGAAATTTTATAGAATAAAAAATTGTTTAATAAATTGTACAGGCTTTTGGAATAGGATGATAAAATTAATTACTTTTTCTGGAACCTAATATTTCCAACAAATCTATTGTAATTATTTCCGTCCTCGTGCATGGAAAAATAATAATGCAA
>MQRK01227760.1:456-14327 GCA_001938485.1 Girardia tigrina
ATCGATCCGTCCACTCATTTTGCCTAGATCATGGGGACCCCCCTTCTATTTCTAGAAAGGGAGGAGACCTTCTTTCTAGTTCCCAGGATACACCACGGGGAGGCGAGCGACATTGTATCCCATTTTCATTGTATTCATTATTATTCCCATTATTGTTATTTTTATTATATCCACTATTATTTTTATTGTTGCCATTATTATTATTTCTATTATATCCGTTATTATTTCCATTATAACCATTATTGTTTCTATTGTTTCCTCGGTTATTATATCCTCGATCGTTTCTTCGATTATTTCCTCTATAATTATTTCTACCATTCTGGTATGAATTATTTCTATTATTATTATTATTATATCGATTTGAGGAATTACCATCGGCCCTTATTTATTTCTCCTGATTTCCTAGATTATTTCTCGAGTCTTTATTTTTAAATATCTGGCCTGTTGCTCCAATTTCTATGGGCTTAATTCTATTCAAATTATTCGATTCAACTCGTCGGGCCTTTTGTATTAATTCATCAAAATCCTTATAATCTGCTAACACCAGAGCATCTCTAATATATCCATGGATGCCATTTAAAATTGATCAGTAATTATTGCTCCTACCTTTGTATCTCTTCCAAATGCTTTTTCGGCTAATTCTCTTAGCGCAAAACAGTATTCCGTAACATTTTCATTTTGTCTTTGTTTTTTGTTTCTAAAATTATGTGCGTAAATTTTTCCTAATTCAACGTCTATGACTATAATAGACCTTAATTTCTCAATAGTTTTATCAATAGTCGCCATTGGCTCTAACGCATTAAAGGCTTGCAAGGTATATCCTTTTAGATAAAGAGGCAGTCTACGCGTCATCTCCGTTTCTCCCCAACCGCTCGCGTTTGCATAGCTCTTATAATCCTTAAAATATTTATCAAACTCTTCAGGCTTTCCTGAAAATGGCTCCAACGGTAAAAAATCCAATGATTTTAACTGAGGTTTTCTATTTTTATTTTCGTTATCAGACATACTTCGAGTTATACTTCGTGTAATAATTGTACGTGTATGGTCTATTTTTACTGTTTATTTTATGTGAATTTCACTATATGTATTGCTTGCGCTCTGTCTGTACTTAAAATGTAAAGTGATTATTATTATATGCTCTGTGTGTGCTGTGCGTGTTTTACGGCTTTAAACCTATATATTCACACTGATATTCCAACAAACGTGGTTTTCAGATTTTTCCAAATAATTAATACTTTTCAAAATCGAGCCCCACGTTGGGCGCCAAATTTGTTGGGATATTAGGTGATTTTATATAAAATAGAGATTAAAAACAAAGAGTTGTCTTTATAAATAAAATTTATTTATTATATACAAACTGCACAATTACAAAACGATTTTAGGAGCTTAACTTATCTGAGAATTTACAATTTAGATAAAAAGGGAGAAGAAATTCTTCTACCCCACTGATTTTGGAATATATAAAAATATATTAAGCAAAATATATAATTAATATTTAATTCACACTTTTGCTTTTTCTCTTCTTCTTTCTTTTTTTCGATTCTTGAATTTGAACTGCTTTTTATATGTTTCCAACAGAAAAAATCAACAAGCACTTGACTTCTTCTTCTAAATAGTTAAGTGCAAAAATCAGCTGTCCTTAAAAATAAATCAGTCGTCTTTTTCTTTCAAAAACTTTCACAAAAAATAATTAAGGTTTTTCTTTAAAATTATAACTTTCCTTCTCAAGCTTTTTGTCGACCTTCCTCTTAAACGTTCTTCTTTTTATATTGCTCTTTCTAATTTAATTTCTTTTTATTTATCTTTTAAAATAATCTGTTTGTTCTTTTAATGAAAATATCTCTCAAACTAATTTTATTTATTTATTTTCTTATTAAATCTTAATTTGATTATTTATATATATTCTATATTTAATATAATAAAAGGATAAATAAGGTTTTATTATATCCATTAATTTAAACAAAATTTATTAATTTTTAATACTTGTATTTCTATACTCAATAAAAATATGAGTAAATTTCTTCAAGGCAATTTGGAAAACACTCACCTGATTTTAAAAAGTTGAAAACATTTCTAATATGTTGTTTTTCTATAAAGTCCAACGCTGTTAAAGTACGGGTAAATATTCTTATAAGTTCATTTTCACTATATAATGTTTTTAATTCTAAAATTGTTATTTTTTAATAATATTTTGTCCTAAATGAAACAAACAGCCTTGCAATTGGACACTTGGAAATGCAATTTGAAATTCATTTATTGACGCCTTTTCAAAATCGCATATTATTAGTTCTGGGTTGAGATTGGGTAGTAAAATTTGCAGTACTTCTAAAAATCTTGTATAAGTTTGTTGCCAATTATTTTTTTAATATTGCATACACCATTGGAATCACATGATCGTGAATGATTAGTCCAATGGTATATATTTGATCAAATCTAGAAGGACTAACAGCAAAGGTTCCATCAATACTCCAAATTATATTATTATATAATTCATTTTTAATATAATCTGCAAACAAGATTATTATTTCATTATACTGTGGTAATTCCCTATATTTATTCGGTCCATACTGGTAAAACGTTGTTTTGAAAAACGTTTTAAGCATTTCTTCAATAACACCAAACTCACTAACAAAAACATTATCATTTTGAGAAGCCTTTTCCCTTGTATACTGAATCATTTGCACAAATTGATCGGTTGATCCCGTATAAGACTTTACAGTCCTGCAACTATTTCCGATAACATAAGTTATCAATACCTTACTTGAAGTAAAATTACTGATTGAATTTGTTTGGATATAGTTTCTAATTTTTATTCCCTGAATAAAATCATAATTTTCGTTACGACTGTGTTCTTTCTTGATTTTTATTGCTCTATTTTCCTCATAATTTATTGCAGTCACTGCTGTTGCTTTGCATTCTGGATTATGGCACTTCCAGTATATTTTGTTGGCGTATCGAGGTGACTTAATAAAATATAAAACGAAATGTAAAAGATATTGAAGATTTCTTTTATAAATATTTATTCACTTTATTACAATAATTACAAAAGTATTTTAAAACAAAACCTAAATCTTATAAGCTGATTTTGGATAATACCAGTTTTATGGTCGTAACAACTTTTGACACTGATTTTTCGACTCAGAGTTCTGATCTGATAATCGAAATTAGTTGCGATTTTTATATTATTCGTTAGATTAAATAATCTCTATGTGAGATAATTTATGCAGACTCTCGACGAAAACAAAATTCTTCGTTCTTGAACTTTTATAATTCTTTTGAAAATATAATCAAGGGGACCTTTCTTTAAAATTATGTTCTTTTATCGTCTTCTATTAAATATAATTTACCTCTATTTATCTTTTAAAATATAGTGCGTTCCTTTCCGTCAGAAACATTCTTTTATTTTATTTATTTTGTTTTTCTTTTTATTAAATTTTAACTCTATTATTTATATATAATTTATATTTAATATGATAAATAATTTCTTATTATATCTATTAATTAAAACAAAAAAATTATTTTTAAATACTTTTATTATTTATACTCAACAATTTTATTTGCAACTTTTTGTTTTGCAAGTTGATGTGCCGGCTGCCGAACGCAGTGGGAAATCGTCGCTGGCGGTCGTGATCGGTCGGTTCTAGTATCTACCGGTCGGTCTGTCGGCGTGTGCCGGTACTGCAACCGATCTGCTGCGGGTCCCCGGTGTGTGTCACCAAGTACGCGGCGATCTATTACCATTAATGAGAATTTATCAATTTTTTAATTTTTCAAAAAAAAGGGAATCGACAACAATTGAACAAAAATTTAATTTAACTTGTAACAATATTATTATGAAACTAACTAAATCAATTGTTATTTTAACAAAACCAAAAAATTTTTTGATTATTCAAATTCGATTTTTTTCTCTTAGAATCTTTATTTAACTTCTTAACGAGAGAACCCGTTTTTTACGACTTGTTTTGTTACCGAATAAATTTAACAGGATTAATCTGTCTCATCGGACTACAACAAACATAATATCATCGAATCAGAAACCGTTATTGATCGGATTTATTCTTCCTTCAACAAATCACCGTTACCTACGAACAATCAAGAAACGATAATTTGAGATATTAAATCTTGTTTATCGAAACCGCTACCGGAGATTCCGATGATCGAGAAGAAATTTCATCGGAATAAGGATTCGCTGGACGACAATTTGGGCGGGAATAAATGCACCACTTCCAGATATTCGGTCTGCGTCGTGTGCGGGTGTGATGGCGGCCCCACATTATCTAAGCATCATCCAGAAGCGGTAAATTTTCTCCCTCCCACATTACAGATTTCACACCATCCAAATGTTTTTTTCAATTGTTTTATGATTTTTTTAATCGACCGTTTTCTCGAGCACTGCACAAGTAAACAAAGCCGTCCAGAGCAAGTATATTCTTTCCTTTATTTGATTCAATGATTTCCATATGGTATGTAAGTATTGTGTTTTATAAGTTAATATATTATTATTTAAAGAAAGTTTTAATAAAAAGATTTATCGAAATATAGTTTTCTTTTTGTTCACAATGAGAACAAAGTCATTTGAATTAAACCGTTGTAAAGAATTTGATTTGAATTATTAAAACAACATCACATAAAAGTGTAATTTGTACATGATAAACAAATTGATTTTCATAGACAAAAATAAATAATTTTTCGACATACCAAAAACAATATTTTTATATGAAAAAAATTAATTTTTTGAAAATGTTTTTTGATAATTTAATTTTGTTATGTGGAAGAAAATGTTGTGGTGCACAACATAAAGATATGAAGATTTTACAAATATATCAATTATAACTTTTCGCACTTCAATTAGACTCCTGTTTTTGATGAATTTTCACAATCAACTTTGATCAGTTCAAAATAATAACAACAATGATCAATCTCGAAACTCGCTTTCACTTATATCTTTTCTCCGGCTTCATTATGATAATTAAATTCGTCTACCGTCTGTTCTTCCGTTAAGGTCGAAATGATAAGTTTTACACTTTTCTTCGTACTTTTTAAATTATAATTAAGAGTTCCTTATACTTTGAATATAATTAAGGGCATCTTTCTTTGCAAAATCTTCTTCTTTTATACCCTTTTTCTAAATTTAATTTATCTTTATTTACTTTTTAAAATAATTTGATTATTTTCTTATCATAATTATTTATTTATCCAATCTTGACTATTTACCTTTTTGTTGAGGTTATAAAATAAAAAAATATTTTAAAAGTAGAATTTGTTTTAATTAATATATATAGAACAGGAAGCCGTGTCTCCATGTTATTTTGGGAAGAAAAGAAATGTTTGTCAATTTATCATTTAAAGCACTTAGAGAATCTCCTCGTAGAATTACATTGTTAATGTTTCTCATTATAACTCTTTGAACACAATTCAAATTAGAATTAATTTGATTAAAAGTTATTGGTGTTCGGGTGTCTATATATTTCTCTAGTAAATTTTGAATATCTTTATCGAACTCAATAAAATGCATACGGTCTCGATGCAATTTCAAATTTAATGTCATATTTATTATTGAACTCATAGATATCTCATTCAAAATTTACAATTCAAATGCTCTTGCCTTAGAGAATTTATTCTCAGTTAAAACGATACAACAACTCCATCAACAACTTTATCAATTAAATCATGAAACATATAGATATCAATTTTTCTATGGAACAAATTGAATGAGATAAATTAGGCATTTTCCTAAACAATTGTTTCGATTGATTTTGACAATTAATCAAACTTTTAACGATCTTTTCATTGTTTATTTTTCCTATCATTGTCAGCAAAATCTTAAAATATTTTATTTGTTTACGCAGAATTATTTCAATTAATTCAGAAAAATTGAACTGACGATTGTTCACAAAATTTTATTTAAAAAACTGAGACAGATTGGCGCATTTATTTTCTTTTAAGCTAATTTTTAAAATTGTGACAAAAATTTACATTTTTAAATTTAACACACACAACACACATAAGAAACACACAAAATTATTTACTTACATTCACATATAGATTATATTCATACACACAAACACGCATACATGCACACTCATTATTAGCAGAGTGAGAAAAAAAATAAAAATGACGCTCACAAATCGATTAATATCGGTTTCCGAAAATGATCCCGAACTATTCACTCGAAATTTGTGATTACATAATTTGACTTCTTTCGAATAATAATAAAACTATAATTCGTTGAAATTATTCGTAAATTCAATCGAAACTATTTTATCAAATGAAGAATTGTTTACTTTATTTGGCAACTTCATCATGTCACTAATTACAGGTCTCTATGAAAATATTTCGAATTATCTGATTAATTTCCTCGATTATTTATCTATGTTATTTGAATTTTTTTTCTTTTGACTTTAATTTAATTTAATTTTTTTATTTGATTTTATTTATTTAATTTCTTTTTTATTTATTTAACTATTTTAATTTATTAATTTAATTATATATTTTATTTATGAATTTCTGAAAACTGGCAAAAATGTTCGGTCAAATTGGCAATTCTCCGCTCCAGATATAATAAGAAATTATTTATCTATTTATCATAATAAATATAAATTATATATAAATAAATAAATCAAAAATAGATAAAAAGGTACAGTCAACATTGAATAAATAAATAATTATGATAAGAAAATAAACAAATTATTTTAAAAAGTAAATAAAAGGAAATTATTATAAAAAGAAGGATGTAAAAAGGAGAAAAATTTTAAAGAAAATTACACAAAAAATATTATTATTATAAGGGCTTCAAGAAGATTATTAAAGTTCAGAAGAACTCATTTGAAAAGTTAAACTATGTAGTTTGAAGTTACCACTACTACGTAAAATATTATCAGTATAAAGTTGACCTTGATGAATTCAAAAACAACATTATCAATTTACGAGTTTCGTCAACGCTTTATCAAGGTGTGAACGATATAATTTCTATATTTGAAATAAATATATTTTTATTTATTTAAAATCTTGTAGGGCAAGTGAATTTCACTTCTCTATATATT
The DNA here is from genome assembly GCA_001938485.1 of Girardia tigrina. Lineage (NCBI taxonomy): Eukaryota > Metazoa > Platyhelminthes > Tricladida > Dugesiidae > Girardia > Girardia tigrina. Next base: position 7,500 of record MQRK01227760.1, read on the forward strand.
CATATTTTAAATTTAGTAAATAAGGGTATGTTCTTTTTAAACAATCTTGTTATAAACTGTGATTTTTATATAAATATTTTTATAAAAGAAATGTCTAATTATTTTGATTTTGAATTTAATTATCACTAGATAAACCTTCAATTTTGGCACCCAATCGATTTTGAAAAATATTATATATTTAGATAAATCCAAAAGCACTTTTGTTTGAGTATCAGCGTGATCAAATAGGTTTAAAGCCGTAAAGCACGCACCGTACACAGAGAACATATAGTATTAATATTATCATTTGAAATTTGAAAACACTTTGGGGAAAGGTGACCATCATTTAAGACCATTAAATCACCTTTCGTTTTCTCTAAAATCACCAAAATCTCATTTAAATCTGTCATCGTATTTTTTTTTTGGTTAATAAACATTTTCGAATTCCATCGTTTACAGTGGTAACACAAATAACGCGGTTAAAGAAAATTTAGAAATTGTATTCGTTGTATATGAAATCGCAAAATAAAACTTTTATTATTTTTAAAAAATACGAGCAATTTATTTTAATTAAAAAAATTCAATGTTCATTCAATTAAATGTTTACAATCGATAAATGTTCAATAGAATTTGATCGGTTTAAACAAAAGTCATCGGATGATTTTTTTCTGATATTTGATGTAAAATTGTTTTTATTTGATTTGATTTGAAAACAATTTCAACGATAATATAAATACTGAATAATAACTTAATTAAAAAATATAATAATTCAAATATTCGAATCCCGAACATCCTCCGCCCCCTTGACCCGAGACTGGAGGGTCAACTTTCTCACTTCCAATCGCGACACTTGTATATCTTTTCGAAATAATGGAATGGAACTTTTCACCGTTTCCCCAGCTCTCGGTTAAATCTATCAATTTCTTTGAACCTTCTTGAACAACTAATTGGGCTAGAAATGAGGCTACGTTTTACCCAAACATGAGTCGTTGCATTTCATAAGTTACAATTTTCCCATTTTCGCGCCAGAGAAATCTCAAATATCGTCGATCTTCTGATCTTACTTTCATTTGGAGGTACATTTCCGTTATATCACTCACCAAAGCAATCCTGTGCTTTCGAAACCTTAACAAAACATCTACAATATCATATTGCAACTTTGGACTAGTCTCGACTCGATCATTCAAACTTTTCCCTCCAGATCTCGCAGCAGCATCGAACAGTATTTGAACCTTTGTGGTCTCTTTGTCCCGTCGTATCACTGGAAAATGTGGAACCCACCAACAGGTATCTCCTTCCTCCTCATCATTCAACCTTCGTATGTAATTCTTTTGAGTATAGCTTTCAATTATCTGTAGGTATTCTCTTTCTAATCCTCGATCCTTTCAAATCTTTTCAAAAGATTGTCCAGTAGATTTTTTGCTAGGCACATCCTTCCAACGACTTCTTCATCACCAGATTTCCACGGTAAACTGACTTCATAACGATCTCCAGCCCAAGTCATAGAATCGATACTCTTTTGTGCTATTTCTTTATCCTTCTGAGACCAATCAAATGTATTCCATTGTCTATCCTCAATTTTAACTTCAGTATTAGTGTTATTTACACAGATACAGTGATACACCATCTATAACTTCCAATAAGCGACCTGCCAAATCTCTACTTAATTATTTTGCTAAAATCCCTGCCACTGCAGATTTTAGCTCTTCTACCAAACAAATTCAAGTTTCAGTGACTTCCTTGAATGATCCTGTCAATTTTGATGACGTTCCTGTTGAACCACCACTAAAGAAGCGGAAGCCTCAAAAATACCGTGATGTGCATTCATGGTTAACAACGGAGAAAAAATAAAAGAAAAATAAAAAGCGACCTCTCTCAAAAGGTTCTAACGGAACTTTTATCAGTCAACCCCTTACTAATTTAAAGAAGGCTACAGGATGTTCTACCAAAAACAATAAACTACTGAAACATACCAAATAAGAGGCGCATCGCAAAGCAAAATGCTTCCATGTAGCCAAAGAAGACTCTTGAGTTCATGTAACTGTTTTCAATCAATTGCACATAGCAACTGAATCAGTAATGCAAGAGAACCAAGATCGTCTAGTAGACTATTTAAAGGTAGCATATTCACTTGTTAAAGAGGAAATACCGCACACCTCAAAGTATGGCAGACTGCTGGATCTGTGTGCTGAGCTAGATGGTAGTGGGCGCATGAAGGAGTTCCGTCCTCAAAATGCTACTTATATGTCCCACAACATTCCTTATGAGTTTCTTGTTGCTCTCAAAGAACGCATGAAAGTCTTTTTAAAAAACCAACTGACAGCACTCAATATTGGTGTGCCCTATCTGTCTGTAATGGTCGATGAAGCGACTGATCTGCGAGGAAGAACTACTCTGTCAGTTTGTCTTCGTTATCTTGACCTTAATGGTGAGCCAAAAGAAATCTTTATAAGTTTGCAGGAGTTGGAAAATACAGAGGCAATTACAATTGTTAGGGGTTCCTTTTGGTGAACTGTAAATTTTTGATATTTTTAAATTAAAAAATCATATTTATATTTGAGATAAATTAAAAATAATGTTTTACTAATTAAAACGATTTTTTATAACATGAACTATTAAAGAAGTTTTCTGAATATAAAATTAATTTTTAAAATAATGTAATTTCTATAAAATATGAATATTTTAATATATTGAATTATTGAAGAGTTTACTATATGCAAAAATTAATTTTTAAAAATAATTTAATTTCTGTAAAAAATGATTAAGGAAGTTTATTTTTAAGAAAATTAATTTATAATAATTAATTAAGGTACAAAAGTATGATGAAATAGCAAAAAATAGATTGGGATTTAATTTCCTTAAAAAAATATTTAAAGCTATAATTTATTATACTTAAAGTATAAAATTTAAATTACTTAAAATTATATTTCAATATTTATATTTGAAATATGATATCTGGTTATGCTAAAAATGAAGCATTGTTCCTCAAAAATTTGTTTAAAAAATCATTGTTTGGTAGAAATAAAAGTTTTGTGTTAATGACAACATCTCTTGATCAAGAACCCAATATGGCGACTATAGCCAGCAACTCGGATCAGTTGATTGCGAGACTTCTACCGGAAAAATACTGGAAAGAAGACAATATTGAAACATTTGTAGCGGCATGCTCAAGGTATTTTAAGGTGGCTAAAACACCAGAAAATATACAAGAGCTTTTGATAATTGGATTGCTTTCTCATGAACTTGTACCTGTCTACGAGAATGTATCGGTCGAGACAAAAGGATATGAAGCTCGGTTACGAGAAGCTTTTCAAAAGAAAAGCTCTCTGAGGGAGGATCTGATCGAGGCTGTAAATTTCGAAAGAACGAATGAATCAGCGGAAGAATACTTTGCAAAAGCAAAGAAACTTGCTGCAAAATTCGCAAAACATAATTGGTCGGAAGAAGAAATCGAAAAGAATCTTCTAATCCATGGGTCAAAGTACAGCGATGTGAAGAAAGATATCAAGTTCAGAGAGGTACAAGAAATAAAAGAGGTAAAATATATCATCAAAAAAGTGGATGAAGTCCGGGAAATGGAGAGGCCAGTACACGCGATGAGAGCGTCATACAAGGACTCGGTAAAAAGAGGATCAGCGGCAGGAAGCATAACAAAGAAAGGAGACAGTTTTGTTAGACGACATCCAGGGCAAAACAATATATCATGCAAAGAAACAGGACATAGACGGAGCGAATGTAAACGAGAAAGGAAAAAAAGGAAAGGATTATCAAAAGAGAACCCAAAGAGATAGCCGACAATTCGCAGATGCGCAAACGAAAAGCTCAGGAAACCGGAACTCAGACAACTACAGAAGAGGATTCGAAAGAGGGAGACAGATCGCAATGATGGAGAAGGAAGAATACGGAGGAGAGCGAGAACATATAGAAAAAAACGAATCATGCCGTGACGACGAGGAACCGATCTTGGCATTGGAGTAAGTTTTCATACGCATGAACCAGATCATATAAATTATATATATAGTAGTAGTAATATAAATTATACAAATAAAATAAATAATAAAGTTGATATCAATAATACAAATGCTAAAATTAAAAAAAATAATCAAAAAGAACAAAATGAACCAAAACCCCATCAGGAACCAGAAGTAAGTCAGAAAGTCGTGAAATTTATAAAAAATGGATCATTTGGTCATAGAGAATTGCTAATAATTAATAATTGTGAAAATGTTCCAATTACATACGGTAAATTAGAGGGTCGACCGAGTGTAAAAGTTAGAATGGAAAACATAGAAATCGAATGTTTACTGGATACGGGTGCAGCGTTGAACGTTATAACGGAAGGAATATTAAAAAAACTTAAATAACATAAGGATGGAACAGACAAATCAGAGATTGACCGCAGCAAATCGACTACAAATGGATGTCATAGGAAAAATAGAAACGATAGTAAAGATTGGAAATAAAGCCGAGAAAATAAGATTTGTAATAGTGAAAAATTTGAGACCAGAGATGATCGGAGGAATACCATTGATGAAAGAGTTCGGAATAGAATTCCAATGGAAAAAGCGGAATTATCAGGAAACAGAGAGAACTAGCATATGTGAAATTGAAGCTAAATTCGGAAAAGAAATCACCAACGAGAATCGCATTCAAGAGGCATTAAAAGTGATAGACACAAAGAACGATAAAACACTAGAGAAAATAATTCACGAATATGGAGGAGTATTTATGGCAAACGATTGGGATATAGGTCATAAAAACTTGCTACAACACAGAATAGAGACAACAGGGGGACCCATAAACATAAAACTGAGAAGACAGCCGGTACATCTGGAAGACAAACTAGAAGAAGCTATAAAAAATTTGGAGAAAAACGGAATAATAAAACCATGTAATTATGAATGGAACACACCAATAGTATGCGTGTGCAAAAAGGACAAGGACGAAATCATATTATGTCTGGATTTTAGACAGTTAAATCGAATCACTAAGCGCCAAGCATTCCCCATGTCGAATATAGCTGAAATGATGGATAGATTACACGGTACCAAATATTTTAGTATAATAGACTTAGGGAATGCATACTATCAAGAAGAATTGGACAAAGAATCACAGGAAAAGACGGCGTTCTCCACCAAGACAAGACAGTTTTGTTTTAAACGTATGCCTTTTGGCATAGCCGCAGCCCCAGGAACATTCCAAGAACTAACGACAAAGGTGATAAAACCAATAAAGGCATCAGTTTATTTGGATGACAATTTAATAGCAACAAGTACAAAGAAAGAACATTACAAGGTGATAAGAGAAGTATTTGAGAGGATCTAACAAACAGGACTAAGAATAAAACCAGTGAAATGTAAGATGTTACGACAGGAGGTAAAATTTCTGGGACACATAATATATGACTAAGGGATACAGACAGATCCAGAAAAGATTTCAGCGATAAAGAATTTCCAAAGGCCGAAATGTATTAAGAATTTGAGAAGTTTTTTTGGGAATTTGCAACAATTATAGAAGGTTTATTAAATGATATGCAAAGAAAGCCAAAGTATTAGAAGGAATGTGTGGTTTAAATAAAGAAAAGTTAATCTGGACAGATGCATGCGAAATAGCGTTTAAGGACATGAAGGAAGCATTGATAACGGCACCAATACTGAGCTTCCCAGATTTCAAGAAACAATTTATTCTGGATACAGATGCCAGCTTTGATAGTATAGGGGCGGTACTGTCACAGATAAGTGATTCGGGGAAAGAGCAAGTTATAGCATATGGATCATATTCAATGTCAGCACATGAAAAAGGGTATTGCATAACTAGGAAAGAACTTTTGGCAATTTTTTATTTTTGCCAGCATTTCAACCATTATCTGTACTGGAAGAGATTTAAATTGAGAACGGATAATAAAGCTATAACGTTCATGTTTCATACAAAGAAACCATTAACGGCTCAATTACAAACGTTGATGAATTACTTAAGTAGTTTGGATATCGAAATAGAATATAGAAAGGGAGTACTGCATGACAACGCTGATATGTTATCAAGACAAAATTGCGACTCATGTACACAATGCCAAATGGATCACGAAGAAGCGAAAAAAGGAATAAAAATAAGACGAGATTATTAGCAGTGACTATGAGGAGTCAAGCCAGAGCGGGTATGAAAGAATGGATACCGAAAGAAAAAAGAAGCGATCTTATTATACAAACACATAGATTATTGTGCCATACGGGAGCCGAAAAATAATACGAATATCTGAGGGACAAGTTTGACACGGAAGAAGAAAAGAAGACGGTAAAAGAGGTGGTAGGATCATGCATGGAGTGTCAACGAACAAAGACAATAACCACAAAGACAAAAGAAGAAAACATAAAAATAACAACATCAGAAATATTTGAGAAAGTTTATATAGACATCTGCGGACCATGGAATGAGACAGTAAGAAAAGAAAGATACATCTTGAGAATAATTGACCATTTCAGTAAATACGTGAGCTTGACAGCAATTAAAAGACAAGATGAAGAGACAATAGTATTAAGAACACCAATTTGACTTTTTATATTTTTATTTAAACAACAATTTTGATTGTCCTTAAGACAATCTTTGTCAAAACTTTCGTACATTTGCATTCAAAGCGAAATTGATTAATGAATTAATTCTCATTATTTTTTTAGCAAATGGGGAAATAAATATTTTAATAAAATATTCACTCAAAACTTATTGGATAATAATTAAAATATATATTATAAAAGCCCAAGTCACTCACTGCCTGCCTGCTTCACTAACGCTGACGTAATAATTGTTGACGTAATAATAGTATTATTTGTTGAAAAATAAATGTGAAAAAATATC
>MQRK01227760.1:24238-34953 GCA_001938485.1 Girardia tigrina
TTATTTTCTTAGTTTCTTTTAATCTAGATTATTAATGTTCTTTTTCATTTTTAATGATTTTTACTTTTCATTCAAAAATTTTCCCAACCGCATTTAATTCCAAACATGCAGGCAGGTTATTTTAAAGCAGTATTAGACCTCATAATGCACACTAGTTTGACACTCGTAAGTTGGTGTGACGAACCGCAGAAAGCATTTAGTCATACTGGTACGCAGACAGTGGTCATAGTCACATTGACTGGTGTGTGTCTTAAATGATTTCGTAGTTGACTTTGTTGGAGCTTATAATAAATACCAATCAGGATTTGTCGTGATTCATTGAATTTATTTATTCCTCGATGGTGACGGACATAATGGCAGAATAATTGAATCTTCTTAATTAATCTTTCCATCGGAATGGTATTTCTGTCTGAAAGTTATCTGTGAATGAGAGGAGTTTTGGAACACCGGAAATTCGGAATCTCATCTACTATTTTGTGATTTGTTTCGATGGCTACGATTTCAATGAAACAGGTTGATAATCCAGACAGTATTTGGGTTATTTTTGAGAAGGATGCTCTGGTATCTCAACATTGTGTGTATCTAGTTGAAGGACTAGGAACTTTGAGATGGGAGGTGGCGAAGCAGGTCGACAGGGCATGTCCCCCGGACCTCTTAATTTTATCAAGTTCATAAACTTATTCGGAGAAAAATTATCTGGATCTGATCCTATAGATTCCTTGAGGAATGCCTTCCAAATGTTTGATTCCGAAAATAAAGGTTCCTTAGCAAAAGAATACATGAAAGATCTGTTAGAAAATATGGGAGACAACTTTACCGCCGACGAGATTCGACAAACTCGGAAAGAAGCTCCCCTTGCTGGGGCAAGTTAGACTATGAGGCCTTTGTAAAACAAATCAAGCGGGGCAAAGATGATGAATAGATTAATCAAATCTTAGTTTATTTTCAATGTTCTCTATGAAAAATGAACTTTAATGTAAACAATATTTTAGTTCCATCTTTAAAAGTCGAAATTTTTTTTTGTGAAAATGACTATCGTTCCGGTCCTTTGTTTTATGTTATCGATTTTTATCGTACTTAATGATAAAAATTTCGTATATTAACCAATACAGAATAATAGTTAAAAAAAAATTAAATTATACGAATTGGAATTTACTCGTTATACAATTTACTTTCATTTATTTTTTTTTGTAGAAATTTAAATAACTATATTTAAGAATCACTTATATCCTCTGGAACATCGAGTTTTGAAAACCATTGTATTTTACATTCTAACAAAATTAATTAGTAAAATAAATTTTATTATAAAATTAATAGTACTCATACAACATTAGACATTAGGAAAAATTTCATAAAAGAAATAATTGGTGATAGTTTTCTATTAAGTCTCCTATGTCAAAAGTTACCGCAACACAAAACTTGGTCTTTCGGAATTATAGAAAGGGGTCCGTTAAAATCCACAATCTTTTAAAAGCTGTTCTCTTTGCATTTGTAGAGTGTAGTACATTAAATATAATACATTGATCGCTTGAAAAGAGTACTATTTGGGGAGCTATTTATTAATTTGCTATTTATTAAATCGTAATAGTGTTCACTATTTAATGGAAACTTTTCATTTGATACTGAAATTCGAGTGTCACATTTTGAATGCAATTTTCTTTCGCTTCTAACGCCCTGCACATTGTTAATTTCCAAAAATTATAGTTTAAAATTGAACTGGACGAAAATAAATATCTTTTAATAAAAGAAAAGGAAAAGCAATTCATTAAGGAGAAAAAGGTTTTTTAAATAGTGAATGTTAATTACTCGCGTTTGAGTCAGACAATTTTTGAAAGAGATCAAAAATTAAAAAAATGTTCTATCACTTTAGAGCCTTTTATTCAATGAACTTTGTCCTGTCAATCAATAACAATATCCTTTAAAGTATGGATCATACTATAATCAGTCGAAGCGATAGTTGTTGATTACCAACAAATTGAACTGGTATTGATTTCATAAGTATAAACTGAGCTAATTTATTTAAAGTTTTACTGCCACAATCGGACTGTTGATTTATAATATATAATGAATTTAATTTAGAATTATCTAGTTGTGATAATTGAGTAGTTGTGATAAACGAGACGTACTTTTATCTTCGATGTCTAACTCTATAACATAGTTAACTATTCTCTTCAAGTTAAATTTTGTCTATTTCGTTCAAAAATATTATTCGTCGATTGATACCTTATTATTACGTCATGTATGTCAACTTTCATTTCGTAATAATTTTCTACAGGCAAGTACCTGATTTACGTAAAATTCAAAGTGAATATTTAAAAAATAATTACATTTACAAAAGTTACACAATTACCTTATAGCATTAGTTAATTGTTTTGTAATGCATTTCATAATTTTTGGTTGCGTTTCGTTTGATGCCAAACTACTTATTTCCATGTTGATTAAAAAACCTAAAAACCAAGATAAGGAAGGTCTGAAAAGGACATCTGGTTATAAATATTTTGCGTATTTCCAGTAATTACTTACTTCATTATTACAACAAGTAGATAATAATCAGTCGGACAGAGGGTCTAGAGAGACAGTGCAGGCGGCCCATAGCATGCACAGGGGCACGTGGGCTGACCGTCACTTGTGGCTCTAGGGTGTCTTTGTCTGATGAAGAAAAATGAATGAATTTAAAATAAACGTAAATAAAGTTCACATCTACCCCTCCAGAAGCTGAGCAACCAGTCGGGTCACCCTCGGTACTGGTCAAGAACCCGAAGGCGCTCCAATGTGCACACAACTTGTTGATGTGGACAAATGAGGCGCGTTGGCTCCCCAAGTTTCAAGTGAAATTGATTGAGTTGTAACAGAGTTGCCGTTTAACTCAAAAAGCGGATGGGGGCTCTGAGCTTTCGAAAGTATTGTTTTAAAGGGGAGCACAACAAATGTTAGTCGATTAAGCATCGAGAGAATTTTCGACCAATTCTTTGACCAGTGTTTCGATCGATGAGATTTTATAACTGCTCGATATTAATTGGACACTGTTTTCACTTAATTTGTTCATTATTGAAATAATATTTTATTGAATTACAAATAGAGTTTCTGGCAGGGCCGCCGCGTACAATTGTTCATATTGTGCCCCGCACAAGGGCGCCGAGTGAAAAAGGCGCCGGCAGGCACCTCTTTCACTCGGCGCCACCTCACTAAATAAAAAAAATTAAAATTAAATATAAAAAAATTAAATGATAAAAAAGAAAAAGTGACAAATATGGATTTATGAGAGAGTAAATATGTAAAAAAGTATTTTGATTTTTGAGTGATGAATAATTATAAAGTAATCTAATTCTTAATATATGTTTGAGACAAGCAAATTTTATTGATTGCTTAGATTTAGTATTATATATTGTATGTATATAACCCATGCCTGTATATTATCGTATTATATAACCTTTAATTATTTTATAAAATAAAAGTATTCATTGGAAATATTCTAATGATTAAATTCATAACAAGTCATAGTTTTTGACATGGGGGTTCAGTTCGGGGAAGGGCCCTCCTACCCGGTATCCCGAGTGGAAAAGATGCGGCAGTGCTAAAGCGATTCTTCATTAAAGCGCTCCCACCATATGTACAAGCAGTCTTGGCAGGCACTGGAATTACGGACTTGAAAGAATTGGCCACGATAGTCAAGAACATTATGGCCACCCAAGTCACCAACACCAATCATACCTTTCAACAATCCGGTAACTACCCAGTAATGGCTATAAATGATCAAATTGAATCGACATCATCAACTGACCAGCAAATGACGACTCTCATAACACAAATTGCGGAACTTCCAACCGAAGTAACCAATCTCAAATCCGTCGTCTCGAAGCATCAAACGTCACCCCTACCAACCAGACGCAGTCGTTCAATCAGTCAATCACGCATGTTATGCTACTACCACCAGAAATTTGGCAACAGAGCGCACAAATGCTAACTCGGGTGCGGATGGACAGGCAAAAAATCCAATCTCTATGTGAGTGCAATCTTCATAAATCACCACCGGTACGGAAAGAAAGAGAGGAACTGCACCACTGGTTGTACCTTCAGACATTCTGAAAACTGACAGCGCCTTACATGGTGGCAGCAGATACACAGAGCGCGTTTACTTGCTGCAGTCTTTTCACAATCTCAGCCTCGTTTTCAGACATCTCGCCATCTGAAACCTCCTTCCTTGTTGACACAGGTTCCTTACTATCTGTCTTACCGTGACTATTCTTTCCACACGCCACTCAAACAACAACGCATTTCACCGCCGCTAATGGTTCACCAGTCTTGACATTTGGCAAGCAAACACTTGTCTTTCAGATAAACCATCTCAACAAATCTTTTGACTGGCACTTCACAATCGCATTTTTTACTCAACCCATTCTCAAAGTCGATTTCTTTGATTATTATGACTTACTAGTGGATTGTAGGAGCAAAAAATTATTGCGGCGAAACAAATTGTGCAGGGATACTACTATTCCGCCCGACCCTCAGCTTGCCACGAGAATCGGACGGAGACAAAAGGGTTGTGCAGTGGGTAATTTAGATTTTGCTGGGCCAATTTATTGGGAAGTGAATGAAGAATAACACCGGAGACTTTGTGGCGAGTGGCAAGGTGGACAGTAGGGGCTGTGGCGGTGCTCTGTCCATACAGGATGATACGATTTAGCGGTACTTTACAGCTGTCTATCAATTCTTCAAATGCAGCTTCCGCGTCAGCATAAATATCACAATTGAGTGGATCACCGGTCGATACACCGTATCCGGAATAATCGTAGCCGAAGATGTTCACATCGAACCGAATCGACAGAGCTTGCAGGTATCCAGCCACGAGTCCGAGATCTACATTCACTGCGGATTTGAGACATGTTTCAAATTTTGATGTGAATTTATTAAACGATTTATTAATCATATCGACGAGAAGAACCGGCGCATCGAAAGTCGCATCATGTAATGTTTTTGAAATATTAATATTTAGGGTCAATATTTAGGGTTAATATTTAGAATAAAGGATTCTATCAAATTAAAATAAAGGATGAAGACATCGAAAAAACAGCCTTCACTACAGGAGAGGGCCTATATGAATTTGAAAAAATGCCATTCGGATTAACTAATGCACCTGCAACATTCCAACGAATGATGAATCAAGCTTTGATAGATACTCCTCATGCCCTAGTATATATGGATTACATAATAATTAAATCAAAGCAACATATAAGAGATATAAAAGAAGTACTCCAAAAATTAAGAAGAGCCGGTATAAAAATCAAGCCTACTAAATGTAAATGGGCACGATTAGAAATAATATTTCTGGGGCATAAAGTATCGGGAAAAAGATTAATGCCAGATCCAGAAATAGTAATAAAAGTACAAGAATTTCCAGTTCCAAAAAATATAAAAGAAGTTCAGAGTTTTTTAGGACTAGCTGGATATTACAGAAGATTTCAAAAGGATTACTCAAAAATAGCAATTCCACTTACAAATCTAACAAAAATTTCGAAAGATGCTACAAAAAGTCAAATTAAAAAAGAATTTAAATGGACAGATCAATGTCAAAAAGCTTTCGAAAAATTGAAAGAAAATCTCATAACAGAACCTATTTTAAGATATCCAGATTTCTCAAAACCATTCATCTTAATGACTGATGCAAGTGGTAGTAGTTTTTTATTTTTATAAAATGACTATATTCTAATCCAGGTAGTGTTGATGATTCCGATACTATCGCCAGTCCCTGCAAGGCGAAACGGGTCTACAACAGCTCATTCCAAAGGTCAAAAAGTGCTTTTGCACGGAGCGGGAACAAAATTATACCAATCTATCACTTGCCGCCTAGTATTTTTAGATTCGATCGCCAGTGGTTTAAGTCTGAGCCCCCCTGTTTTAAATGATGTACTTATAACATAATGATTATACCATCACTATCATAATCATAAAGTGTGCTATGCAGGTAAATATCTGTTAACCATTATTACCAGAACAAACGATTTTTTAAAATAAATTTTAATTAACTCAATGAATTTTTACCTCTACAATAAATCTGCTTTTTAAATATTTAATTTTTTATATGTTGAACACTAAAATAAGAAGAATTAGTCACGAAATTAATAAATAGGTTAAAAATACAAATTTTACGGGCTTGAGACAAGCACTTTATAGTCTAATAGTGAATCAGTCATTGATGTTAACTTATAACTATATTCATTTTTGAGATCCTTTGGAATAAAGCATAGATACTTTCTCATGTCAAATTTAAAGATATGTTGGATGTATTACATTGATCTTGATATTTAATCAGGATAGACTGCGGAAATGTTTGTTATCAAGTATAATAAGATATTGAATCTCAAAGATACAGCTTGTTTTTAAAAAACAGAACCAACATTACTTCATTTAGATTTCTTTTGGAATACCAACTGAAGTGTTTCAGAAACTAAGTACGTACGTTTATGGAATCTAAATTCAAATATTTTGTTAATAAGACATGCTGTAAGTATAATTAAAATCAAGTGTTCTTTGGTTTCGATCTAAAATCTCTTTTAAATGGGACAATTTTTTATATTTTTATCTTTTAAAAAAATATTTGTCAAGAAACTAAAATTTTTAAATATTTTTCTGAATCTTAAATAACCATATATGTTTCATATCAATATTAATATGAACGACCTCAAATAATAAAATATATAATTAAAGAATTTTACAAATCATTGTTGAGCAGAATTAAGAGTTTGAAATTTTTTCACGCAATTAAATGAGATTTTATTTTTAAAATCTCATTTAATTGCGTATTTCATGTAGAAATATAAACGAGAATTAATTGAATGAATAGTAAATGAATAATATCAAAGTTGTTTTAAAACAATTTATTCAAAATAAAATACATTACTATGTACAATTTAATAGTTTATAAAATACGATGATGTTTATGACTTAAATATCAAAATTTCATTTAATAGGTAACTTATGTAAAGAAAATAAATTAATTTTTGAAGCTATAAAAAATAACAGAAACTAAAGTATAAATAATAAATAATTCTAAATAATAAATCAATCCTTCGTCAAAATAGACAATTAAAGTACAAATTTAATCACCAAGCCCTTTAATCAATTTCAATTAAAAATTGCTAAGTTTCTACACACTATACACTCGATTGCTATACTGACATTACACACATCTGTAATATATCGAGTACAAATGAACATTTTCATAATCTTTATTTAATTTGAATAGTAATTTTTCCAAAAACTTTAATATGACCAATTTGACACCGTCTTTGTGGCAAACAGCGACAACCAGTTCTTCATTTCAAACTTATGCGAAACCTTTAAATTCCATAACAAGAACTAATGTGGCTTGTATATTACCGAATTTAATTCCAAAAAATGGATCAAAGACAGGTTAATTCAGATATTTTTGCTCTGTATATTTATCAAAATAAAACCAGATTTTACTTTGTTAGCTGAAGAAGATCATGACAACATTTTCAGGAGTGATGTTAAGTTATCGAAAGAATTAGATCGTTGGGTGGCTCTGTAAATTTTATTTTACTTTAAAGTTATGTTGTATATAGTTTAGAAGCTTGGCCAGAGAGACATATAACGTTAGACAGAACAACGTGGTTGAGATTACTTCACAAATTGAGAACATCTAATCAGATTCGAAAAGAAAGTCATATTGAATTATGTGTATTTTGTAGAAATAATAATGAGCCGTTTGAAATGTACGTCAGCCATAAAGTAATAAAACTATTAAATTTGTGAAATATCATAATTATGTAGGTGAAAGATCCAAATGGGAAAGTTACTTGTCCGGTATTAAGAAATTATACGTGTCCATTGTGTAACAGTACTGGTGATTTCGCTCACACTATCAAATATTGTCCTATATCTGCTAATACATCGAAATCCGTATTTGACAGTTCTATTGATAAAACTCTGAGTCAGCTAACTTTAAAATCAAGAAGTATTAACCAAACAGCTCTTGGTATATCATAGGACACTGTACGTTCTATACATTAAATAATGTAATATTTTATTTTAATGTTTGTTAATTACCAAATGTTCTTATGTTATATGTGTACCTATGATAATTAAGTGTTATAGTTGTCATGTAATTAAAGATTATTGTAATGTTCATCTCTTGTAATTGTTGATAACTAATATCTAAATAAAAGTTATTTTAGTTATAATTTATATTTTTAATGATCAAAAAAGAGTAAATTCCGTCCAGATATATTAATTGTTTTAAGTAGGCATTTAAGTGTTAGTAATCTATCAATGTTCCTAAAGTTAACCAAATTCCGACTTAAGCAGTTGATGTTTAAATGCAATGCGTTTTTAGTGGTTTGTTTCATAGTATCATGTTAAATATTTGAAACGTAATGTTGAGTAATTTAAATATGACATGTTACTGTTAACAAAATAATTACTTCATTGTAAACTAATAAATCAAATTCAATGCGTGTTTATAAAATAATTTAGCTCGTATGACAAGAAAGATTTTCTTCTCTATGATTCAATACGTT
Organism: Girardia tigrina; assembly: GCA_001938485.1. Lineage (NCBI taxonomy): Eukaryota > Metazoa > Platyhelminthes > Tricladida > Dugesiidae > Girardia > Girardia tigrina. The sequence goes on from MQRK01227760.1 coordinate 32,776, forward strand.
AGCCTAATTTCTAGCCAAGCTTAACTGATAATATAGTTGTATTTTGATGAGTTATGTCCAATGACTAAGAAATATGATTGTCCTCAGTGCTAATTCCTGTTATCATACCGATAATTTATAATCATTTTTGTATTAACATTGCTCAGGTTAGTGAAAGATTACTTAGATTGCTCCATTACATTAATTCTAAGAATCATTATGATTATTCAAATTAAAGAATTTAAGATTGAAAAGCTATAACATAACCATTATCTATAAATTTTTTACCTTTGTTGTTTGGAAATTGGTTTTGTGAGACTTGCTTGAAAATTTTAAAGTAAAGGTATTGCGTATTGTATAAAATTTGTAAGAATAAGTTATTTTTATTGCTAACATTCCCATTAGAGAGGCAAACTATTAGTTAGTTATTAATTACATTTTGTAATATGGAAATAAATTTTAAAAAGAAAGTGCATGAAATAAACAATTTAATGCAAATGAATCAATAGCAAAATTCACGTCATAATAAATTAAATCAGAAAAAAACTGGTTGAAATGACAGTCTGGAGTGTTTTCCACATTCAAAAAATATAATTATTCATTATTCATTGTTTTACAGATGTAGCTCAAGCACCTCATATATATATATATATATATACATAATATTTTTCTTTGTTCAGTCAGATGATACTCTAAATTAGAATAGATCCTACCGATTTATTCATTTGCCTCATTATATTCAACTAAATAACTCCGTTTTACCTACTCCAAAATATTCAATGTGCGTCTGTCTTTTGCTTTGGACTTTCAGTCGCGTCTGTATATTCGAAAAGTATTCCAGTGAGTTGGATTTCCGATCCCAATAAACTGTCCACTCTCTGTCGAACTAGATCCTTAAGTGATGTTTTTCGATAACCACCTCTTCCACACCCGCCCTTACCGGATTAGCCCTTGTGCCGAAACTACTGAGATTTAATAATTCTGAATTCACACCTTACTTTATGGGCCCATTGAAGAGTACAATGCCCCAACTTCTCAATTGCCAACAACAAATCCAAACTCTGAAAATTCTTAAAACAATCTTAAAAATACGATCCAATCTTATCTCTTATCACAATTAACATCAATTGCACAGCACCCCACGGAAATCTCCCTCCCATTGGCCAACGTCACTTTTTCATTAGCACATCGTATAGCAGATTCTTTTGCTTTACTCCCAGCGACCGATCAGGAGCAGCTAGTGTCTACCAAAACTCAGACTCATTTTCCATTCAACCTACACTAATCCAATGGAAGCGCCTTTGCTCCTGTCGAGAAGCCTCTAGCGCTGACAACTTTTCGCTGGTGTTTCCCGCCCTACAGTATTGGTCGATATGAACCTTTTGATAGCATCTTGTTAAGGTTCGGGGACTGTAAATACTAGTAATTAAAAAATTTTTAAAAATAACTTACTTACCTCCTAAAAAGGGAAATAAATTAAAAAAATATATAAACATTTAAAAATAAAATAAAAANATGATGTATAATCTCTTTTAAACTTCCCTTTTGTTTGAGCTCAGTGCTCAGGGACTCCAGGTAGTTATTAGAGATATTAGGTAAAAATATAAATATTATTACTGAATAATTTATATTATTATTATTATTAATTTTATAATTATTACTATCATTATTATATTCAAATTATTTTAGTATGATCTATTATATTTAAATCTGAATAATAAAAATTATGATTATTTTATTTTTAGTATTTTATTATATTATTATTATTTTAGCATTATTACTTATTATATTAAAATTTAAACTATTTAGTTATTATTATTATTATTTAATTTATAATTATTACTATATTTTTATTAGATTTATTGTTATTATTTATTATTACTATTTTATTATTATTAATTATTATATTAATAATATTATTATTGCTATATTATTATTAATTTATTTATTTTTTATTTTTATTATTAATTTATTTTTATTATTTTATTATTGTATTGTTATTATTATTATTAGTATTATTGTTAGGGTTCCGAAAAATACATGTGAACATTTTTGATAAAATTTTATTAAGGAAAATTTTTTCTTTTAGTAAAATTATTAATTTCAAATAAAATAATATTTAGTCTAACAAAACTTGGAATTAAAATTATAAATATTTGTTTTATTTCATCAAAAATTATAAATATTTTACTCTTTGTT